>JAVSCE010011786.1:0-16852 GCA_032199065.1 Smutsia gigantea | reverse complement strand
AGATATCAATGCCATGTTTGGCAAACTTCTTCTGTAAATCAGGCTTTGCCGGCCATACTATCTCTGTTGCAGCTATTCAACTCCACTGTTGTGTGAAATCAGACACAGACAATATGTAAACAAATGAGGGTGACTGTGTTCCAATAAATCTTTATTTATAAAACAGGCAATGGCTTAAAGGCCAGTTTGCTATGTTTTCTGACCCCGGGTCTAGAATCCATGCCCCTTCCCTCCATTAGAAATGATTAGCACCTTATCTTGATTAATTCCATTCCCTGCTAAAAGGAATCAAGGCTTCTTGCAGAGATAGCTGATTCCAGTTCTAGGGTAGGAAAAGTTCGTGATGAGCCTGGATTGTCTTGTCAGAAAGCAAAACAGAATCAAAGATAAAATACCACCACAATTAATAGAGTCATTTCCAAAGGATACTGGCTCACATCAAATTCTCACTGGCCAATTTGAGCAATTAGAACATCAAACAATGATAATGATGATGATAATAATAACAAATATATTTGATTGTAAATAAATAAATACAATGAATAAAATTCATAAGTTTATATTGATAATAAAAAAGAGAAAGGAGAAACACTGACTTGCCACCAATGACTTTTACATCAACTTTTTCTCTAGAGATTTATAATAAGAAAAAATTGTGTTTTCCCTAGTCTAACTGAAGAGAGAAGCCTCTTCTTTACAGAAGAATTATAACTGATAAATGTAGAAAGGTGATAGAATTTAAAAATCACCCTTGTGTAAACCCTTGTGATAATAGATGCAGGAAGGGATTATCAATGCATGGCAGTACGATTAGATGTCAAGCTGTTCGTGAACAGAATAGTTGCATGGTGTGAAATCATCACCTCACAGATAATTTACTTGTTATAAAGGGAATGGCATACCTCTGCAGTGGAGAAATGTGATTGTCACTTTAACTCAGGAATCAAACTTAACAGCACTAAGAGTGGGAAAGTCTGGCATTATGTACTCCTAGTATGATGCAATATAAAGCAAACTGCATAAACTATGAAATACTGTTACCTTTCAAACTTTTACATGGAATACAGAGGCTAGGAGAGCAAGTTAAATGATACCACAAGAAAATAGTTAAATCCAGAATGATGTAGGACGTTCTACAAGACTACAAATTTATCTTGTTCTTCAAAGTCTATGAAATGTACATTAAAAAGATGTGGAGACAGTTTTAGGTTAAAGGACACAAAAACGTATTACAGCAAATACATTTGATAAACTTTAGATCTTTTTTCTTAAAAAAATGTAAAACTTATTTGGGCAATTGGGGAATTTTGAATATGGACAACATAGTAAATGTTGTAAGGAAATTGCCATTCATTTTCTTAGGTATGTTAATGGCATTGTAGTGATACAGGAAAATGTCCTTATTCTTGGGACATGCATATTCAAGTGTTCAGAAGTATCACATTTTGATACTTGTAATATATGTAGATAGATAAAGCATATATGGTAAAATTTTAACAGCTCTTGAATCTAGTTGGTAGATATATGTGTGTACATTATACTATTCTTTCCCCTTTTTTTTAAGTTTGCAAGTTTCCAAAGTAAAAATTTTGAGGAAAATTTTTCTCTGAGTAGTAATGTATCTTGCCTTCAGACTTGCAGTTAGGCCAGTAATTTTGCCAATAAACTGGCTTTCACTGAAACAGATAGAATTCTAAGAATGCCTCCCTCAGGATTCTATGCCCTGATCCTAGATCGTTAATACCCTTAATAGTACTCCACTAATTATGTTATGTTATGTAAAATAGGGAGATTATCCCAGTAGCCTAAACTACTCACATGAGTCTCTTTAAACAGAGAGTTTTTCTGAAGTCAGAGATTCGAAGCATGAGAAGTTGACACACTGATGCTGGCTCTGAAGATGGGCAAGAGGAAGCTGTGAGCCAAGGAATGTGGATAGTCTCCAGGAGCAGAAATCAGCCCCTAGGTGACAGCCAAGATTCCTACAACTGTAAGGAACTGAATTCTGCCAACAATTTCAGTGGGTTTGGAAGAGGAATGTTCTCCAGAGCCTCCAGAAGAAATGCAGCCTGACCAACACCCTAATTTCAACCTTGTGAGACCCAGAACAGAGAATGTACTTGAGCTTGCCTAGACTTCCAACATACAGAACGTTGAGTGAGTAAACAGTGTTGTTTTAAGCCACTAGGCTAGTGGTAATTTTTTATGGCAGCGATAGAAAACTAATAAAGTATCTTAGGAAGATCAAGGTGCTAGGAGGAAATGTTCAGGGAGGTTAGAGTTCAGGTGCATTAACTTGTTGAATTCTGTAAAGAATGGAATCAAAATCTGGGTAGCTTTGCTCTACTCTTATAAATTGCTCCTTATCGTTCTGAATTATATACAATTCATTCTCTCTTCTGTATTTGTTTTATCTCCTAAATGTGCCTGCCTGTAAAAGTGTTTTCAGTTTTATTTTTCCAGTACAGAAATTTCTATGCTTCAAAGCACATCTTCAAGAAAGTGAAAAGACAACCCACAGAATGAGAAAAATACTTGCAAATCATGTATTTGATAAGGGACTTGCATCCAGAATACATAAAGAACTCTTAAACCTAGACAATAAAAAACAGATGACCCAATTAATAAAGTGGCAAAGGATCTGAGTAGACATTTTTCCAAAAAAGATATACAAATAGTCAATAAACACATGGAAAGATGCTCAACATCATTAGTTATTAGGGAATTGCAAGTCAAAACAATGATAAGATACTTCTAATACCCACTGGGATAGCTATAATAAATAAGTCAGACAATAAGTGTTGCAAGGGAGGGAAAATTTGGAACCCTCATACATTGCTGGTAAGAATGTAAAATGGTGCAGCTGCTGAGGAAAACAGTGTTTGGTTTTTCAATAAGTTAAACATAGTGTTACCACATGACTCAACAATTCCACTCCAAGTTATACACATAAGAGAAATGAAAACACAAGTCCATGTAAAAACTTATACATGAATATTCATAGCAGAATTATTTAAAATGGTGAAAAAGTGGAAACAACCCAGATGTCCATCAGTTTATGAATGGATAAACAAAATATGGTATATTCATATAATGGATTATTATTAAGCCATAAAAAGGAAGGAGTAGTGATACCTGCTATAACATGGATAAACTATAAAAACATACTAAGTGAATGAAGCCAGACACAAAAGCTGCGTATTGTCTGATTCACTTATATGGAATGTCCAGAATAGGCAAATCCATACAAATGGTAGATTAGCGGTTGCCAGGGGATGCGGGAGGGAGAACAGGAAGTGCTAACTGGTAAGGGGTTTCTCGTTAAGGTGATGAACGGTTAAGGTAATTTTCTGAAATTAGACAGTAGGGATTGTTGCACAACTTTGTCAATATATTAAACATCACTGAATTTTGGACCTAACATGGTGAATTTTATCATATGTTATTTCTCAATTAAAAAAGAACTCTCAGAAATCAGTAATAAGAAAACAATCCAATTAATAAATGGGCTAAGAATTTGAGAGACACTTCATTAAAGAAGATACATTGATGGCAAATAAGCACATGAAAAGAAGTTCAGCATCATTAATCATTAGGGAAATTTAAATGAAAACCACAAGGAAATACCACTACATGTCTATTGTGATGGATAACATTTTTAACAATAATGACAATGCCAAGTGCTAGTGAGGATGAGGAGCACCTGGAACTCTCCTAATTTGCTGGTGGGAATTCAAAATGATACAGCTACTGTGAAGAATGGTTTGGCAGTTTCTTGTAAGATTAAACATACACTTGCTATGCGACCCACACTAATCTTACTCCTGAATATTTACCATAGAGAAAGGAAATTTTATGTTGATGCAAAAAGCTTTCCACTAATAAACCTGGGCTTTATTGATAATTGCTGAAGAAACCAAAATATCTTTCAATGCATGAATGTTTATACATATGGTACATCCATGTCACAGAGCACTCTTCAGCATAGGACTCTTATTAAAGGAACAAACTACTAACACATGTGAAAACCTGGAGGAATGTATTGAGACACGAAGGAACCCACACACAAAAACCTCCATACTCTATGATTCTATTTATAGGACTGTCTGGAAAAGGCAAAAATATTGGGGCAGTAAACGGATTAGTGGTTAACAAGGAGCTCGGAGTAAGGAGAGGGGCTGGTTACAATGAGGGTATCTCTGGAGCCATGTGACTCCTATATTTCAGTTTTAGTAGTAATTTCCAACCATATGCATTCATCAAAACTCACAGAACTGTACTGCAAAACCAGTGAATTTTACTGTATATAAATTATATCTTTTAAAAACCCAGAATCTCAGTAATACTAAATAAAGAAAACATGTTTGGAACATTGCTTCAGGTCCTTGACTCCTCTTGCCTATCATAGTGGCATCTTTGCTGATCCATTTCACTTAGATACAGGACAGCATGTATCACATGGTAGATGGTATGACCTGCATTGGATGCTGGGATATGCAGAGATTTTAGAACACTTCTGCCCATATTAAAATGACCAGGCAAATACAGGCCAGGAGAAGGAAATCCCAGAAGAGGAAAAACCATGAAAAACTCAGACTAGTCGTTCTCAAAAAAAGGGTGGAATGGCATGGGCATGACAAGGGAGGCTCAGCAAATCCAAATTACCTGGCAAGACCCACGCCCACCCACTTTGGCCAGCATATCAAAATCAGAGACAACAGGCAGTGGAGAAGAGGAGCAGATGGCAGTTGCTGTGCAGAAACTGAGTGAGCTGAAATGTTTCTTGGAAGATTGGGATGGTCCAACCTCCACATCCCTCCCTCTAAATCACTGGGCTAGCTGAGGCCTCCTTAGGTAACAGAGACCTTTTATCTTAGCCTTTATTTTTGTAAACAAAGAGATTTTCTTCCAACCAATGATGAAGACCACAGTTGTCACATGTCCCTCAAAGAGACAACTGCAGGACAGAAGCCAGGGCAAGCAGTTATTGGGCCAACACTGTGTAGATTTCTACCTATGTCCTCTGACATCCCCTGGCTGGGGCGTACTTTCTCCCAGGCTGGAAAGTGCCCATAATCTCTATGGTTAAGGCCACTCCCTAATCAGGGCCTCACCTTGACTTAGACGTGAAGACAAGTGTTCATTTTTTCTCCCAGTAGCATTACAGAGTATAACATTTTCTATGTCTTGTATTTTAAAACAGCCCGCTTCACTTATACACAGAGAGAGAACAGGATGCTTAAAGGACTTTATGAAACAAAACCTGCTCAGGCATCATGACAAGATGGAGAATACATGAATGGCTCTTATTCAGTAAAGGAAAATGGTCTTCAATATGGAATTGAAGACCGTATTCCATATTATGGTCTTAAAGAAGCTGTCTGTTAAAATTGAAGTTCAAAATTCTGTTTCACAAAGGGAAGTATTTTCATTTGGTTTGTTTAATTTTTCCACAAGAATCTCAAAATATACTATCAATTCTTATTGATTTTAGAATATAACATAATTAATAATGGGCTAGAAATACTTTTTGTATTAAAGATTTCAACAATTGTTTCATACTGAAATATGCCACAGAGGAAATGTAAACCAAAGTAACAGGTAAGTGTTAATGAGTTTTTGTTTGTTTGTTTGCTTGATCTGTCTTCTTTGGGATTTTTGAAGGACAGTGTAAACCTCTACTCTCTCTCCCTTTTAATAATAAGGTTTACATTCATTTGTACAGATCATTTATCTCTGGATTCTCACTTCTGGAATAGTGGCTTAGAGCATTTGGCCCACATACATAATTGCAGGACAACTAGAGAAGGTGGGTGAAATAGAAATGGTCTGTGTGAAGGCACTAGAGAGCTAACTAGATTTACCTGCCCAGGGTGTAGGAAGAGGAAGCCCAGGAAGCTGCTGTTCCCTCAGACATGTATACTCATTTCAGTAGGGAAGCTGAGAAGCTGAACAGAACTTTTCACAGCTTTTCCAAGCTAAGTTGCCAGTCAAGGAAATAGAAGAAGATGGGTTTTTCCCAAAAAGGCTACATCCTGTAACAAAAAGTAGACTGTCTCAAGAGCTAAGCCTGGAGTCATCTTAATCACTGAACTTAGATTAAGTAAATTCCAGTGTGCACAATGTTGCTCATGTGATTATTAATGATACCATAATAAAAAAAAATTCCAGTGTGCTGGTCCTGCTGGGAATCCCAAACTTCTGGCAGGCCCAGGTACCATACTGATGTAAACGTAAATCTCTGGAGAAAGAGAACAGCCATGCACCAAATTGTTCCTAACAACAATTTTGCAAATACAATGTCCAGCATTTGACAAGAGATAATGAGACATATAAGAAGGAAAGGTGCCATGAATAAAAAACAGCAGAAACTCTAGAAAATGGAAACAGACTCACACTGGCTATAGATACTAGAATTCTGAGACCCAGATTTTAAAACAATTATCCTTCCTATACTTAAGGAGATGAAAGACAAAATTAGGAATTTGGCAGAGAATTGGAAACTCTTGAAAAAGAACCAAAAAAAATTCTAGAACTAAAACAAACACAATAAACAAATTCAAGAATTCAGTGGTTGGATTTCACAGAAGACTAGTCAACTCAGACCCAGGTCCTTCATGGGTCTGTTTTTACATGGCGCACGAGTGAATGGTTTTCACAATTTTAAAGGGTTAAGAAAGGAAGAAGGAATCTGTGACAAAGACTGTACTTGACCTGCAAAATTGAAATATTTACTGTCTTGCCAATGGGTTTCAGCCCCCAGGCAAATTCACTATGGATTCAATGTGACCAAGAAATGACAGTAGAATGTTCTTGGGGTGAAAGGGTTATACTGTGGATAAAACGAAGGTTCCTATAGCCAGAATTCTCACCTGGCCCTGGTCAGCTAGCTCACTACACACATGTGGGCAATACGTTGCTATTGACTCTATATAAAGAGCCCTGCTCAGTGCTCTGCGCAACACGGTGGCATGGCTGCAAGGCTGCAGGAGAGCAGAGCAGAGGCTGGAGTGGTGTCAGCACGGAGGACAGAGGCTGAGACGGCCATGTGGGTAGAGAGGCCCAGAGGCAGAAACAGGCTTGCTGCATGCACTTGCTCTGAGTGAATGGGATTTTAGTGATTGACCTGCCACTGTGGAAATAAAGTTGGGTATAAACCCTTTCACCCCAAGAACGTTCTACTGTCATTTATTTGGTCACACTGAATTCATAGTGAACTTGCCTGGGGCTGAAACCCATTGGCAAGACATATACCCAACTTTATTTCACGGTGGCAGGTTAATCACTAAAATCCCATCTACTTAGAGTCTGCATGCAGCCAGCTTGTCTCTGCCTCTTGGCCTCTATACCCACAAAGCTGTCCTCTGAGACTCTGTCCTTCGCGCCACCACCACTCCAGCCTCTGCTCTGCTCTCTTGCAGCCATGCCACCGTGTCACCCAGAGCACTGGACAGGGCTCTTTATATAGAGTCAAAAGCAATGTATTGCCCACACATGAGTAGTGTGGATAAAATGAGAGTTCCTGTGGCCAGGATTCTCACCTGGCCCTGGTTGATTAGCTCACTGCACACCTGTGGGCAATATATGGCTGTTAACTCTATATAAAGAGCTCTGCCCAGTGGTCTGTGCGTGACACGTTGGCACAGCTACAAGGCTGCAGGAGAGCAGAGCAGAGGCTGGAGTGGTGATAACACCAAGGATAGAGGCCCAGAGGACAGCTGTGTGGGACGGCTGTGCAAGACGACTGTGCAGAGAGGCCCAGAGGATGGCTGTGCGGGACGGCTGTGCAGACAGAGGGGCCCAGAGGCAGAGACCAGCTTGCTGCCTGCAGACTTGCTCTGAGTGAACGGGACTTTAGTGACTAACCTGCCACTGTGGAAATAAAGTTGGGTATAACCCTTTCACCCCAAGAACCCTTTGCTGTCAATTTCTTTGGTCACAGCAAATCTATAGTGAACGTGCCTGGGGCTGAAACCCATTGGCAAGACAATTGGCAAAAGTCGGCAGGGTTCCTTGTTGACCAAGGAAAAAGACAAGCTGCCCTTATGGGAGGGGTGCTTCAGCAGGCTGCCCCTGTGAATGGGGAGACAGTGGATTGTCCCCCAATGGGTATGTGGTCAGAGGTGGCTTGCCTCCTAGAGGACTGGGCCCCACCTCAGGACTGGAGGCAAGTGGAGGTGACACCTGAGGCTGTAGGTGTGGCCCTTGCTATAGTAAGTAGATCCTTTGAGAAACAGAGTGCCCGTGAGGCAGCAGGGACTGTGGGTTGGCTGCTTCTCACAGTATTAAAAAGGTCTACAGAAGAGACCCAAGAAATGGCAACCCGAGAATGTGAGCTGCAAACTTCTGTGGATTCCCTGAGGAAGGAGATGGCTTTGATGTGAGAGGAGACAGCGCGAGAGCACAGGCAGCAAGGTGCCATTGGAGACCACACGGCAGTGCTGACTGGTGTTCTGAAGAAGGAAGAGGCCATCAAGGAAAAAGACGAACTCCTGAGGGAAGCACAGGCAGAGGAGGCAGGAGAACGTCAGCTGCGAAGCATTGAGGTGAAGGTAAGAGAGCTTCTGAAGACTGAGCTAGCATTGTTGTGAGACACTGTAACAGAGGAGGCACTTGGGGGAATGGAGAGAAAGGTGCCATCAGCCCCAGAAATTCGGGAGCTGGGGAAGAATGAAGGGGTGGTGCCAGAGGCACTGGCCCCTCCTGTATTGAAAGCCCACCCAGTGGTTGTAAAGAAAATAAAGATCCAGCAGCTGAAAGTTCCCCAAGGAGAGGAGCAGCGCCCTCCCCAGGTCGTGGGGCACTCTATGGTCCGCCCCTATACTCAGGCTAAGCTGGTGGCTGTGGGACTTAGGGGTGGATGGAATTGTTCTTTCCTGATCAGAGATGGGAAAGCTATCTTCCCTGAAAGTGCAGCCTGCCTTGAGGCAGCGACTATAAAATGCGAGGTGACATGTATAGTAGCTGAAGCAACGAGAACCCGGAAAGAAATAAGACCTGTTACTCACAGGAGGAATTTGAGGGGCCCCGGGAGGGTTACGAGGACACAGATGTGGGTTGATTTGATACGGGCAAGAGTAGATGGAAGGAAATTAGATGGGAAGCCAAATAGGATCTTACTGGAGCTATGGCAACAACTGAAACCAGAGCAGCAGTTCCAGCCATTAAGACCAAAGAGGCAGAGGTCAGAGACAGAGCCACGAGTCTGACCTGTGTGTTTGCAAGACTTTTTGCTGGAGAGGCTGCAGAACAATGTTTGAGCTTCCTTGCACAGGGACCATTGCAGAGGACTAAGGGCACATAGATTGAGAGGCGAGAATCCTGGAGGGGTGGAGTGTGGATAAAATGAGAGTTCCTGTGGCCAGGATTCTCACCTGGCCCTGGTTGATTAGCTCACTGCACACCTGTGGGCAATATATGGCTGTTAACTCTATATAAGAGCTCCCCCAGTACTCTGTGCGTGACACGGTGGCACAGCTACAAGGCTGCAGGAGAGCAGAGCAGAGGCTGGAATGGTGGCAATGCCGAGGATAGAGGCTCAGAGGATGGCTGTGCAGGACATCTGTGCAGACAGAGGGGCCCAGAGGCAGAGACCGGCCTGCTGCCCGCAGACTTGCTCTGAGTGAACGGGACTTTAGTGACTAACCTGCCACTGTGGAAATAAAGTTGGGTATAACCCTTTCACCCCAAGAACCCTTTGCTGTCAGTTTCTTTGGTCACAGTGAATCTATAGCAAACTTGCCTGGGGCTGAAACCGATTGTCAAGACAAGTAGTGAGCTAGCCAACTAGGGCCTGGTGAGAATCCTGCCCACAGGAAACTTCATTTTATCCACATTTACTGTCTGGCCTTTTAGAAAATTTGCCAACCCCTGAACTGAGAGGCAGGTCAGCTCGTAGAGAGGTATAAATAGAGGGGCCAGTAAGAGGCCTGAGAAGGCTGCTCCAGCCAGCAGTGTGCCCAGCTGGTGAGACTCAGCTACTCGGGCTCTCCAGCTGAGCCCGTTCAGGAGGTTTTTAACTACTCATCGATTCATTCACTCAGGTATTCAATCCATATGAGTCAATTCCCATATCAGTGCTTAAGAACACAGACTTTACAGTCAGACCTGGGTTTAAATCAGAACTTAGCCTCCTCACAGGGAGGAAAAGGAGATAATCACAGGGCCTGGCAGCTGGGAATCATGAGAACCAAAAGATAGGCATATCAGGTACTTAGCACAGTGTCTGTGTATAGTTAGGACTCATTGTATGGCAGGTGTTATTGTTAACAAGGATTGTGCTCAGGCTATGTCCTGAACTGATGATAAGTCTCAGAAGAGAGTCTGGTGGCTGTAAAGGGGGTGAGATGAGATGAAGGTAGGACAGGAAAGGAAGGGAGGGCAGGACAACTCTGAATATGGGAGATTAAGTCCCAGTACAAATTTTTTTTCTTTTTTTTCTTTTGGTGTCATTAATCTACAATTACATGTGCAACATTATGGTTACTAAACTTCCCACTTCATCAAGTACCCCCCACCTACCCCATTACAGTCACTGTCCATCAGCGTAATGAGATGCTATAGAATCACTAATTGTCTTCTCTGAGCTGTACAGCCCTCCCCGTGCCCCCCTAAATTATGTCTGCTAATGGTAATGCCCCTTTTCCCCCCTTGTACCTCCCTTCCCACCCATTCTCCCCAGTCCCTTTCTCTTTGGTAACTGTTAGTCCATACTTGACTTCTGTGAGTCTGCTGCTGTTTTGTTCCTTCAGTTTTTTTCTTTGCTCTTATACTCCACAGATGAGTGAAATCATTTGATACTTGTCTTTTTCCACCTGGCTTATTTCACTGAGCATAATACCCTCTAGCTCCATCCATGTTGTTGCAAATGGTACGATTTGTCTTCTTCTTATGGCTGAATAGTATTCCATTGTGTATATGTACCACCTCTTCTTTATCCATTCATCTACTGATGGACACTTAGGTTGCTTCCACTTCTTGGCTATTGTAAATAGTGCTGTAATAAACATAGGGGTGCATCTGTCCTTTTCAAACTGGGCTGCTGCATTCTTAGGGTAAATTCCTAGGAGTGGGATTCCTGGGTCAAATGGTTTTTCTCTTTTGAGTTTTTTGAGGAACCTCCATAACTGCTTTCCACAATGGTTGAACTAATTTGCATTCCCACCAGTGGTGTAGGAGGGTTCCCCTTTCTCCACATCCTCACCAACATTTGTTGTTGTTTGTGTTTTGGATGTTGGCCATCCTTACTGGTGCGAGGTGATATCTCACTGTGGTTTTAATCTGCATTTCTCTGATGATTAGTGATGTGGAGCATCTTTTCATGTGCCTGTTGGCCATCTGAATTTCTTCTTTGGAGAAGTGTCTATTCATATCCTCTGCCCATTTTTTAATTGGTTTATTTGCTTTTTGTTTGTTGAGGTGCATGAGCTCTTTATATATTTATTGGATGTCAACCCCTTATTGGATATGTCATTTATGAATATATTCTCCCACACTGTAGGATGTCTTTTTGTTCTACTGATGGTGTCCTTTGCACTACAGAAGCTTTTCAGTTTGATATAGTCCCACTTGTTCATTTTTGCTTTTGTTTCTCTTGCCTGGGGAGATATGTTCCTGAAGAAGTCGCTCATGTTTATGTCCAAGAGATTTTTGCCTATGTTTTTTCCTAAGAGTTTTATGGTTTCATGACTTACATTCTGGTCTTTGATCCATTTTGAATTTACTTTTGTGTATGGGGTTAGACAGTAATCCAGTTTCATTCTCTTACCTGTAGGTGCCCGGTTTTCCCAACAACAGCTACTGAAGAGGCTGTCATTTTCCCATTGTATATCCATAGCTCCTTTATCATATATTAACTGACCATATATGTTTGGGTTAATGTTTGGATTTTCTATTCTGTTCCACTGGTCTGTGGGTCTGTTCCTGTGCCAATACCAAATTGTCTTGATTACTGTGGCTTTGTAGTAGAGCTTGAAGTCTGGAAGCATAATTCCCCCTGTTTTATTCTTCCTTCTCAGGATTGCTTTGGCTATTTGGGGTCTTTTGCAGTTCCATATGAATTTTAGAACTATATGTTCCACTTCATTGAAGAAGGCTGTTGGTATTTTGATAGGGATTGCATTGAATCTATAGACTGCTTTAGGTAGTATAGCCATTTTGACAATATTGATTCTACCTAGCCAAGAGCATAGGATGAATTTCCATTTGGTAGTGTCCTCTTTAATTTCTCTTAGGAGTGTCTTGTAGTTTTCAGAGTACAGGTCTTTCACTTCCTTCATTAGGTTTATTCCTAGGTATTTTATTCTTTTTGATGCAATTCTGAATGGAATTGTTTTCCTGATTTCTCTTTCTGTTAGTTCATCGTTAGTGTATAGGAAAGCAACAGATTTCTGTGTGTTAATTTTGTATCCTGCAACTTTGCTGAATTCAGATATTAGTTCTAGTTGTTTTGGAGTGGAGTCTTTAGGGTTTTTAATGTACAGTATCATGTCATCTGCAAATAGTGACAATTTGACTTCCTCTTTACCAATCTGGATGCCTTGTATGTCTTTGTTTTGTCTTATTGCCGTGGCTAGGACCTCCAGTACTATGTTGAATAACAGTGGAGAGAGTGGGCATCCCTGTCTTGTTCCCGATCTTAGATGAAAAGCTTTCAGCTTCTCGCTGTTATGATGTTGGCTGTGGGTTTGTCATATATGGCCTTTATTATTTTGAGGTACTTGCCCTCTATACCCATTTTGTTGAGTATTTTTATCAAGAATGGATGTTGAATTTTGTCAAATGCTTTTTGAGCATCTATGGAGATAATCATGTGGTTTTTGTTCTTTGTGTTGATGTGGTGGATGATGATGAATTTTCAAATGTTGTACCATCCTTGCATCCCTGAGATGCATCCCACTTGATGATGGTGTATGATCCTCTTGATGTATTTTTGAATTTGGTTTGCTAATACTTTGTTCCTGTACAAATTTTATATCATCCTTTTCACAAATATTTGCCTACATGTGAAATAGGTGAAGGGGATTAAAAGTAAACTTCCAGTTATAAAACAAGTAAGTTACAGGTATGAAAAGTACAGCATAGGGAACATAGTCAATAACATTGTAATAACTGCAATGGTGACATGGTAAGTACACTTACTGTGGTGAGCATTTCAAAATGTATGTAATTGTCAAATCATTATGTTGTACACCTGAAACCAATATAATATTGTATGTCAAGTATACTTGAATTAATAATAAATAAACAGAAACAATACCTGCTACATGTGAACTACAGTCAAAAGTGCATATAATCTGCAAAGCTTATTTGTAGTAGCTAAGGAGTAGAAGCAACCTAAATCCCCAACATTTGGAGAATGGTTGAGTATAGCTGATGATACATGTTACATATAAAAAATAGAATGCAGGACATGAATAGACACTTCTCCAAAGAAGAAATTCATATGGCCAACAGGCACATGAAAAGATGCTCCACATCACTAATCATCAGAGGAATGCAGATTAAAACCACAATGAGATACCACCTCACACCAGTGAGGATGGCCAACATCCAAAACACAAACAACAACAAATGTTGGCGAGGATGTGGAGAAAAGGAACCCTCCTACACTGCTGGTGGGAATGCAAATTAGTTCAACCATTGTGGAAAGCAGTATGGAGGTTCCTCAAAAAACTCAAAATAGAAATACCATTTGACCCAGGAATTCCACTCTAGGAATTTGCCCTAAGAATGCAGCAGCACAGTTTGGAAAAGACATATGCACCCCTATGTTTATCACAGCACTATTTACAATAGCCCAGAAATGGAAGCAACCTAAGTGTCCATCAGTAGATGAATGGATAAAGAAGAGGTGGTACATATACACAATGGAATATTATTCAGCCATAAGAAGAAAACAAATCCTACCATTTGCAACAACATGGATGGAGCTAGAGGTATTATGCTCAGTGAAATAAGCCAAGCTGAAAAAGACAAGTACCAAATGATTTCACTCATATGTGGAGTATAAGAACTAAGGAAAAAAAAAAACTGAAGGAACAAAACAGCAGGAGACTCACCAAACCCAAGAATGGACTAATAGTTACCAAAGGGAAAGGGACTGGGGAGGATGGGTGGGAAGGGAGGGGCAAGGGGGAAGAAGGGACATTACGATTAGCAGATGTAATGTTGGGGGGGCATGGGGAGGGCTGTACAACCCAGAGAGGACAAGTAGTGACTCTATGGCATCTCACTACGCTGATTGACAGTGACTGTAATGGGGTTGGGTGGGGGGGACCTGATGAAGAGGGTAGTGTAATCACCATAATATTACTCATTTAATTGTAGATTAATGATATAAAAATAAACTTATAATAAATAAATAAATAAAATAAAATTCTTCTGGCTAAAAAAAAGAGAATGCAAAACTATGTAAAGTGTGTCAAAGTGTAATTTTCAAAAGATGAAAAATTAAACTCATATAAATACAGAAGAAACATGTATCAAATATGTATTTGCTTTATTGGTGAGGGCATCAGTGAGATTGTAAAGCTGGTTCAAAGAGCATTTAATGAATGTATCTTTAAGCATTAATTTTCAAAAAAGAATGTTAGAATACGTGCTATGTAAGATATAGGACTGATTAATTTCCAGGGCAATAAAACCATAAACTTTGGAGTTATCTTTTGCCAGACAGAAATGACCTACAAGTTAATACATAACATCACAGGGTCTGGGCTCTAACAAATAGTAAATAGTAGAGTCAAACACAGATAAATTCTTCTAGAGAATTAACTAATTCTCTTACAGAAATGTTCCTCATATGACACTGCAAGACATGTCACCTCCCCTTTGCCTTATTTCCAATGTTTTGGACATTTTTTATTAACAAATAGCATGCCAACTATAAAAATTATGTGTATATCTCAGTATCAGAGTCCTGACAGGAAATTCACATCATACTGAAGATTTTAGCTGAGGAGTGTTTAATAAACAGACTACTTACAGAGGTGTGGATGGGATTAAGAAAATCAAAAATAGATGTAAGGTTTCCAGGCACTAGGAACACTGGAAAACCCTTACTACCCTTAGGTTTGAAATGACAAGGAAAGGGAGAAAAGGAGCAAGTAAATACCAAATCTCTCCCTCCTTCTGTCCTCTGTTCTACAGCCAGTGCCTTCTACTGGCTCAGCCCATCTAGAAGCCATTTGATATCATCTGTGGAGGTTAGCTTCTCTGTGCATGGAGCAAAACCAAGAGGTAGAAAATGGAGAGCAAACAGAATAATCAGCTCAGCCAATATGTCAGGTATTATTATGGATTGAATTGTGCCCCCTTGTCTTGCCAATGGGTTTCAGCCCCAGGCAAGTTCACTATGGATTCAATGTGACCAAAGAAATTGACAGCAAAACTTTCTTTGGGGTAAAAGGGTTTATTACCTGAGTTGTTCTCTCAGCCGTAGGTCGAGCACCGGCGTCTCTGCCTCTGCCCAGAGCACTGGGCTGAACTCTCTATGTAGTGCAATAATAGCTTATTACCTAAAGGTGTGGAAGCAGTAGCCTAGCAACAGGCCAGTTACATCATCAGGTGGTTTAAGTTCAGTGAGTTTCCTGGCTATAGGAACCCCAACTTAACCACAGTCCACGCCTCCAGGATTCTAACCTTACAGTCTACACACTTTCAGTCTTCTGCAATGGTCCCTGTGCAAGAAAGCTGGTGCACTGTAACCAGATTCCACAACAGCAAAAGAGGAGAACAACAACTTAGAGATAATAACAAAAATTAAGATACAACAAGATTTTGATACAGGTAACAAAAATTATAACAATCCTCAGGAGGTTCTTAATAAAAAAATTATAATAATCCTCAATCCAGAGGAAGTTCCCAATCCACAAAGACCTTAGGGGCGATAAGACACATGTTTTAATGATACCAACATAGACAAATCTTGTCCATCAGGTAGGATGCATGCAAGAAAGTGGTCCTGTGATAGGACCTAGTTTCCATACTTTTACTCCTTTCACCATGGGGGTTACTGAAGGGTCTATATATAGTGCTACTGGAGGTGCATGCACTGGCCATGATGATAATACAAAACTTCCCGGTAAGATGCTCCTAACTTCTGGCCATTCAGGATATACTACTGTGACCTTTGGGGGCCACTCTGCTGTTATTCCAGGAATACACAGGAGGCCAGCTTCCAGGCCTTGTCCCCAAGGTGCCAAGAGAGCCAGCCAGCCATTGGTCCATGTGTCGAAAGGTCCAAGGCGATGTCCATTCAATGGAGTCTCCGGAGTTCAGTGCAGTTGGTGCTGGCAGCAAGATATTTTTCTGATGGCTGAACCTTGGCTTCAGTGATTCTTCCTTGGCTTGTACTTGAAGTTGTATAGGGGAGGCAGCAATATGTGTTAACATGTCTATGGGCTCAGGGCTCCCTTTCGGGATCTCTCATTCAAACGCTGTAGCACAGTCCATAAGCAGACTGACCACCCCTGCAGACTATTGGTATTTGACTTCAGTCGGGATTTTAATAAGCCATTGTACCTCTCTATCATGCCTGCTGCAGTAGGATTGTATAGCACATGAAACTTCCATTTGATTCCCAGCTGTCTCACCCATTCTTGCAGTGTATGTCCAGTAAAATGGGTACCCTGATCACTCTCACTTACCTGTGGTTGGTCATAGGCGGCAAATAGATGCTCTAGGCCTCTTTTGGTCATCTGCTGGTCTGCACAATGGGTAGGAAAAGCAACCAGAAGTGCAGTAGCTGTGTCCACACAAGTCATCACATACCAATATCCATCTAACACAGGTAGAGGCCCAATATAGTCTATCTGCCACCTGATGAGGGGTATAGGCCCTTTAGCTATTG
>JAVSCE010011785.1:0-94539 GCA_032199065.1 Smutsia gigantea | reverse complement strand
CGCTTCCTCAAGGTGCCGCGTGCCTCCTGCGCCTGCGCGCTGCCCCTGGCCCGCCTGCGCCTGCGCTTGCGCCCCGCTCCGACCCCGCCCCTCCTGCGCTACACTCCTTCCTTCTGCGCATCTCCTTCCCTCCTCCGCCCGTGGTCCGCGTTCCCTGTGCGTCCTTGTTTGTCTGGTTCCGTTGAAGTTGCATTAGTTTGTGGGTTTGAGTCCCAGCTTTGCCAGGACCCATGAGCTCCTGCTCAGATCACTTAGCCTCATTTATCAAGCTGTATACGTTAAATAAGTGAGATTTTTTTGTTGTTAAAAAATGACTTGGACTCACTACGCCTTTTACCCATCTGTAAAATGTGGGATTTTATATATAAACATATAGAATATTAAAAAGATGAAACATATATACATACACATACACTATGCTTCACATTAAATTTCATATAAAATGTATATTAGCATTTTAAATATAAATACATAAAATAGCGCCTAACATAAAGGTTTGCTACAAGCATTTCGTGAGTTTACACACATAAAGTAGCTCTTGGCTCACACTAAGCATTACATCAGCATGAGCTATTCTTATGGTTATTGTTATCAATGTCTCTTCTCCAATGTCTCATTTCCTTAACAAGGTCACCCCGATGACCCTCACTCCCCAAATTCACCCCTCCCCCCCAACTGCCTATCACAGCCCCTTTAAAAATGTTTTGCCTAGCTCTCATGGCCATCGTGTACCACGGCTGCATGGTTTATTTGTCTAGCTGGTCAGCTGCATGACGGTAAAAGGGGCCAGACTGCCTTGTTCAAGGTGGGCCCCCAGGATCTAGAACAGTATCAGCCCCTGGGGTGTCTGTTCGATGAATGAATGCCCAATTCGCAGATTAGGAAAGGGGATAAGGGACCTGAAAGAACTTGTCCAGTCAATGTAATAAAATATGCAGGAAGTAGACAGTAAGCTGGAGAAAACTAACACCGGGAAGGGATAGACAGGGTGTGGGTAACCTCAGCGATTCTGTTTGGGTCCTGCTGTGTTTGAGATGCTTGTTAGACAAGGAGTGGGCAGTTGTATCCAAGAGTCTGGAGTGGAGGGGAGAAACCTCACCTGGATCAGATGGAGTCACCTGGTTCTGTCAGGACAAATGAGTGGTGTGTCATCTTGAATTTTCAAGTCAGACATCAGCACAAATAATTATGTGGAGGCGGAGCTTGAGTCACAAAGATGTTCACACCATTTCATCTAATAAAGGTGGAACCCGCCTGGGGCTTGCCATCTTAAGCAGCGGGAGTCAGCCCCTGGTGCTCCGAGAATATATATTCCCCACAGGACGTACATAGCTCGAGGGTAAGTTGTCTGCAGGTGGGAAATCAGTGGGCAAACACTGAGCTCAATGAAGCTTCTCAGTTTTCTGTTCATTCGTTGGGTGGCTTGTTCGTTCAAGGGCACACTGGAGCATGAACTCAGGGCTTGCACTGTACCAGGTTCGGAATCAAGACCAGAGTGGTCCCTGCCCTTGGGGGGGGTGTCTTGGCCCTGGCTGCCGTGACCAAATACCAGACTGGCAGGCTGGGACCACAGACATTTATGTCACACAGTCCTGAAGGCTGAAAGGCTGGAATCAAGGTGCCTCTGATTGAGCTCTGGGTGAGGGCCGCCTTCGCCCATCCTGCTTGATGGAGAGAGGGAACTAGCTCACTCCCGTGTCTCTTCCAAAAGGGGCACCAACCATCATGGGCGCTCCACTCTCAGGAGCTGATCTAAACCTCATCACCAAATACTCATCTCATGGGGGCCTAGGGCTTCAACATAGGGATTGTAGGGGGACACATTCAGTGGTGAGCAGACAGGGCCTTGAGATAGATGCTCTCTGCCACTGGCCGGGCCCCGTAGGGTTGCTGTGGACAGTGGTGCAGGTTGCACACAGTGTAAGGATGAGGGTGGGCTGGAGTCCAGCCTGGAGGAATGGGTGCCCTTTGCATGCCTGGGCTCCATCTCTGATCTTTCTGGACACTGAAGGGCAGCCATGGGCTCCAGAGCCTCCTTGTGAGGGGGGCTGCCTTGGGCCATATCCCTGCCTTGCCCCAGGCCACCAGTGAGCAGACTGTGTATTCAGGGATGCAGCCCCTTTCCACATCAGATCATCGTCCTTAGTTCTCATGAGATCAACCTGAACCCCACTGAGGAGTGAGATACATCCCCATTGTCTGCACCCCATACCTGTGTGCCCTGTTGACACTAAAGGCAGTTCAGGGTTGTCTGAGTCTTGTGGCAATCTGGACTATTGGCTGAACAAGGGCGGCCATCTTGGCTTTAAGAAAGGGAAACTGAGGCTGGCAGAGGAGGCACACGTCTGGCACTCAGTGCCAGGTCCCAGGGTGCCCTGGGCACTAAGTCTGGGATGTTGGTCATGCCCTGTTTAGGGGAGGGCTCTTGGCCCATTCCCAGAGAAATGCCTCTAGGAGGTGGGCAGCTTTGGGCCCCATGTTCTCATCTGTACAAGGGGGACAGGACCCCTTGTAGAATCAAGGTGACAAGGGTACCATGATCTGCAATGGGGAACTGCTGGCGCAGGGAGCTGGGTTTCAGGGCCAGTGGTGGGTGTGGGGATTGTTCAGTAGCCGCCTGACCCCTTGTGCCTAAACAAGTGTCAGATCAGTGTAGAGACTGACAGCCCTGGAACACATTGACGTAAGGCCATGGCTTTCTGCTGCACCTCAAAAGCCAGTCCACTAGGCTGTCAGACATCGTGCACGATGGAGACCTGGTGGTCATGGAGTTCATCAGTCAGGGCATCAATGCCACCAATGCAGAGGTCACCTTGGATAGCACCAAGATCATGAAGGGGACCATCCTGGAGACGGACTTCTCTATAGTGAGAGGCAAGTTGAGCAGGTGCAGGCCGTAGCTGGGGTGCCCAGCATCTGCATTGCCAACGGGCACCCCCAAGGGGTCTGACACATGGTGAAGGCTGCCGTCCATTGGGTGGTCCACAGGCAGGGTGGAAGCTCTTCAATTGAAGCCTCCTGCTGTTCTGACACTTCTGACACCACTCATCCCTCTGCATCCTTGGAACAAACTCAGCCTGCAAACACCCGGCCCTGTGGTGATGGGGCTCCAGGTAGGGGTGGAGGGATGACCTGGACTTGATTCTGTTACAGGGGCAACTGTGAAACCGAAGAGGGCCATTGTGGCCAAGATATACCAAGCTGAAATTGAAAGCCTGTATGTGGAGAAGGACAAGCAGTAGCTGCCACCTGGAGAGGTCCCATGGCTTCCCTTCTCCATGGAAGTGACTGTGATCCCTCCATCTTCCAAAGGGAGACAAACTGCTCCCCTCTGGGAGACCCAGTTTTAATTAAGATGCCCCTCTTTGGGGAAGTGTTTTAAACTGAAATGTGAAAGAATAAATTGGTTTCACTAAAGCTGTGTTTCTTACCTGGGGTGACTGCCTCCCCCAAACCCCACCAGGAGACAGTGGGCAATGTATGGGGACAGGCTTGGTCACCATGGTGAGGCAGGCAGGGGTTCCATCTCCGGGGGCCAGAGATGCTGCTCAACACCCCATGGTGCCCAGGACAGAGCTCCACTCTGCCAGGAAGAATCGCTTGGCCCCAAAATGTGGATAGTGCCAGGGTGGGTGAAGTTTTATATTGAAGGCTCTGGGAGAGTCAAAACTGATGTGATAATACTTAGGGGCTTCATTATTGTGAAAACACACACTGAGAAGCTGAGGGGCTGCTGCATAGACTGAAGGAACACATCTGCCAATCTAGACTTCTAAACCCAGCCAATGTACCCTTACAAAACAAAGATGAAACAGAGATGGCTCTGGATAAGCAAGAGCCAAGATAGTTAGCCACTGCACTAAAGGAAACATTAATGAGAATTTTTCAGGTTTCAGGAAAAAGACTGTAGGTGGAACTGCACATGGGAAGACAGAAGGGCACCGTGGGGTAATTATGTGAATGCAAATAGTGACTTGTAAAAGCAATGACACACAACTGGGCTTGGGTCTCAGAAATGTGCCTGCTAGTGGGGTATTGTTGTAGGCAGGTCAACTCTGAGGCTGTTTCTTCACCTGTTTGTAGGGATCCCGATGGCAGCACCTCCCTTGTTGAGTGGTTGTGAAGACTACACGACAATTCTTAGTGCTGCGCTTGGCCACTGGCAAGTCCTATCGTATTTATACATGTATGCAGTCCTTTACTACGTCGTCGGGGTCTGGGAACGGCTCTAGACCCTCTTTTACTCTGTGCCCTTATTCTCGGAGCTCAGATCAGAAACTGTCCCAAAAGATGGCATCTTTCCCCGGTAAGAAAGACAAGGCAGGGGAGGCCACAGTCTTGATGTTGGAAATGGAAATCTTGGTTACTGACTAGAAGAAGGAAAAGACACTCCTGAGTTCCCGGGTACTGACCTGCAATGTTGACCTCTCAGGAATGGGAAGGGGCCTGAGAGCTTGTCTCCTTGGGGCGTGCTCAGCTCTGCCATAGAGTCCGGAGCAAAATCCACCAAGGACGGACCGGCAAACAGGCACGCTGGATCTTGGCACAGGACGTCTTTGCTCACGTCTCTTGATCCAGCTTTCTATCACCCACCCACCCACCCATCCATCTTGCGAAGTCAGGCTTGCTTTTCAAACCAACCCTTGCTGCCCGCTTCCAAGGAAAGAACACACCATAAGCAGCAGGACCTGAGAGCAAATTCTCCTCTTGGCTGGATCCCAGGCCCCTGTCCTCTTCCTGGCCCTTGACCTAAATGTACTGGGACAGGCAGAAGGGCAAGGGGCCCCAGGGTACTATGCCCCCACCTACGAACTCCACAAAAGGAGGCACCAAGTGGATGGTTAAGGCTCTACACGTAGGTCTGCTTTCCCATCTGACTTTATTTCACTTTTTTTTTCTATAAAACTCCTCCATAATTTCACAATTTAACAAAAAGTTTAAAATCCAGGACAGAAACGATCCTGTGACTTATTACAAACACGATTTCCTTTATTCCTTGTATCCAGGAGTTGGTCTTGGGCTGATGAGTGTCCTAGTTCCTAGTGAGACACATTCTTTGTAAAAACCCTTATGGGTAAGGGAGGTATTCAATACCTTTTGCTTTTAGGCGTCGGTTTACATTTTGTTCAGGAGATAGCAAAACACAGGGATTTGCACTGGGGGCAGAGGGCTTAACACTAAACACGTGGCAATCACAAAGTGCCGGCCCCTTCCTATGGAAGTGTCCCCAGAGCCCTCAGAGGCCCAGCTGCCAGGCAGCTGGGGGCAGCGTGGGGAGCAGCTGGGAAGGCTGCAGTCGGGGCCCCGGCTGCCTGGCACGTCTGTCAGGTGGTTACGGGACCAGCCCTAGGCCCAGAACAGCTCCAGAGAACAGCACGGGCCTTCTGGCCAGAGGAGGTAACTGAGAAACAGGTTGGTGCTTCCAAAAGCCCCAGAAACAGCAGGAAAGGCCAGATGTGCTGCTCCTGAGGGCGGGCCGAGAACCCTGCCTTCCTCCAGCTGCCTCCGGGAGAGCCCAGCTCAAGCAGAACTGCCCTGTCGCTGTGTGAGGCTCACAAGGGCCTATGGCCCTTCCCAGGAGATCCTCAATTTGGAGAAAGGCCAGAGCCCATAGTCCCCAGCAGCGTCTGTGCATAGAGGGCTAAACAGCTGCTGCCTCCTGAGCAGCCACGTCAGAACGGTTCCTTCTGTCCAATGTCTTGGGGAGTTTCCAGAGAAAGGTGCCCCACTTTGGAGTATTGTTGGCCTGCCTGGGGAAGGGGACAGTGGCAGCACAGAGCCTGCCAAAGGCTGCCCTCTTCCTAATACCTCAAGGCAGTGGGGCTGGGAGATCAGGGCAGATGGCAGAGCCACGGCAGTTTCCTCTGAAGGGTCTTGGGCCTTCCCCGAGCTCTGGGGATCTCATGAGAATGGCTGCAGCTCAGGGAAGTCTTGGAGGCAGGGGCTCTCCAGGGAGTGTTCAGAGTCTGGCAGCAGAATGGATGGCTGAGGCCCCATGGGGAAGGGGAGCTCGGTGCCCCATGTCAGAACTCAGCAACTGGGGGAGGAAGGGCCATCTGACTGGGCTGGGGAGAAGATGAGCCCACCGCAGAGCCCAGTCCCTGCTCCCGCATCCCATTCTGGGCAGCAGCTGGGGAGCCTGGAGGAGCCTGGAGTTGAGGTCTAGGGAACAGAGGCTGAGCAAACAGCCCCCAGCTGCCAGAAGCCCCAGCTGGGAGGGAAAAGGAACCCGCCTGGGCCTTGGAGAATCTCAGGCGTGCGAGGAGGCGAGTCTCTGGGTCTTTGTAACTGCAGGGATGGAGGGCCAGGCCCAAGCCAGGGAGGCAGGAGTGCCAGGCGGGCCTGCCGCCGGCCAGGGCCCAGCGTGAGGGGCTGGCTGAGTCCTGACACACCTAGAAACGCTCCACAAACTAGCCCGTCTTATTTGGCAAAAGCTCATTTTTTTTCAAAGTTCGAAGACTCGACCAACAGAAGGGAGGAAGAGGATCCTAGGAAGGAGGAAGAGGATGCGCCGCTGTCTGCTCCTGGAGACTGCAGCCAATCTGACCAGGCGCCAGAGGGCGCAGAGGACCGACGCACGGGGAGCGTTCACCGGCCCCGGGCTTTGCCTCCTGAGCAGCAGGAGGGCGGGGCCTCCTGGGAACCGCGAGGGAGGATTGCGCCGGGAGGGCCAGGTGGCGCCCAGCTCCGCCTCCAACCAGAAGACGATAAGGAAGGAGACGTCTTAACCTAAAGTCCCCCGTGACGCACCCCCCACCCCCCACGTGCACTGCTCCACGGAAACACACCCAGAGACCGTTCTGTACCGACAGTGCACGTACACACACAACAGAGAGAACTATACAGCACGAGTCCCAGCACAGTGAGGGCCGGACGGAGGGATCCTGTCTGGCTTAGGCCCAGCCCAGTGCAGCCGGAGCCCTCGAGGTCCTGGGCACGGTGGGTACGTTCTGAACCGCTGGGGAGGCTGCTCAGAAACCGGCAGCGAGCCGTGCCACTCACCCGGAGCCAGGTCCCCGCTGCCAGGTTCGCTTCTTCCCCTTCAGGAGCAGGGCCCACGCTGCCTTCAACACAAGCCGCCTTCCAGGGGGGGCCCAGGTGGCAGCCCCTGAGTGTGGGGGAGCAGCAGTGCTGGCCCGGCCCCCCCTCGGCCCCGCGGCTCCCGCCGACATGGTGGATCGGGCGGGCCGGGAGCCGGCGAGGAAAGTGCAGCTGGCCGTGTGGGCCGAGGACAGGGCGGTCACTAAGGCAGTGCTGCGGGCGGGCGGGTGGAGAGAGGAAGGAAGGCGGGGCCCGGACATGGCCTCCCGGGACCCCAGCGACGGGGCCCCGGCACCCGCCCAGGGTCATGTGGCCACCGCCTCCAGGTAGCTCTGCAGCTTGCGAACGGTGGTCTCATCCAGGGAGAAGAGGTCGAAGTCGAAGGTGGTGTTGGTGACGTTGAAGTGGCCGGTCTCTTCAATCAGGTTTACAATCTGGAAGGCAGGTGGTGGGGGTGGCTTCAAGCGACACGAGGCCCAGCTGGGGTGGCCCCTGCCAGAGTCCCGGGAGGAAGACGAAGGCTCCTTGGGGCTGCAGCAACGGGGTCCAGCGGCCCGTATACCTCAAGGGCTCCCCCAGGATCCCGCAGGGGCCAGCACGTTGGGCGGGGCAGGGCACATCGGGAGGAGCGGGGCACACTGGGCGGGAACACCGGGAGGGGCGGGGCACGCTGGGTGGGGCACACCGGGAGGGGCGGGGACGTCGGGGCCGCGCCATACCTGCTGCAGTACGTTGCGCTCGCGCAGAGCCATCAGCCTGCGGTGCAGCTCCACCAGCTCGTCTGTATAGGCCTTCGGGTGGTAGGCAGAGCTCAGCAGGCGGCCCACCCTGCCCATGGTCCCGCCCCTCAGCTCGGGACCCGCCCACAGGAGGGCCTGACGCCCCGGCGGCCAGCCCCTCAGCGTGCACCGCCCCCGCACCCCGGGAGGCCGTCCCTCCCCGGGGCTTTGGCTCCGGAGCGCCCTCCCACGGCCTGCCCCGCCTGAGACGCCACCTTGTCATAGGTGCCCCTCTTGAGGATCTTCTCGGGCTTGCTGCATGACTCCGGGCTCCTCCGGCCCGACGCCTGCAGGCAAACCAGGTCAGGTCTGAGCTTTGGCCCGCACTCCCAACACCAGCCTGCCCTCACCCAGGGCTATGTCTGAATGTTTAGAACCTGCCCAGGGCCCCCGGGGCCCGCCTGTCCTCCTGCTCCTCTGACTCACTCCCTTGCCCTGACTCAAACCTGGGCCCCCGTGCCCACCACCCTCCGCCTCAGACCCTGGAGAACCCCAGGCCTGGACCCGCACAGGCCCAGGCCTCAGCTCTGCCTCCAGGACAAGGATGGCTGAGGCAGAGACTCGACCACGAAAGAGACCCCTCCTCCACGCCGCTCCTCAGGCTTACCTTGCTGTTGGGCGGGGGTGGCTTCTTGGGGGGAGGGGGCTCGCGGCTGGGCAGGCAGGAGTCCGCGCTGTTGTCACTCTCGCTGTCACTGAAGCTCAGCCTGAAGTGGGACACGGCAACCTGTCTGGCCTGTGCACCTAAAGGCTGCCCCCCAGCAAACAGCACTTCTGGGACAGACCCCTCCTCACAACACTCTGGCCTAAGGCGCGCCCAACATTTGGGTGTTCACGCTGCCCCTAGGCCTTGGGAGACCAGCCCCCACTTAGCTCTCAGCAGCCAGGCTGACTTAAAAAAATGAATAGAAGAATGTATCTAAGTGGCCATCAAAGGGCAAAGTGCCCAAAGAACAACATGCTGTCCTCTGCAAGGCCGTGGGGCACTTTACCCACACGTGGGCCTCTGGGGCCAGGCCAGTGGGGAGCCTACTAGAGCACTGAACCGGCGAGCCTGCGGGTGGCTCCCCTGGCACCTCCTCAGTCCTAAAATGAGGCGGCGAGGGCAGAC
Organism: Smutsia gigantea; assembly: GCA_032199065.1. Taxonomy (NCBI): domain Eukaryota; kingdom Metazoa; phylum Chordata; class Mammalia; order Pholidota; family Manidae; genus Smutsia; species Smutsia gigantea. The sequence goes on along the minus strand of JAVSCE010011785.1, from coordinate 85,608 downwards.
TGAGCTCAGTGACAAAGGCTCGCTACTGTCATAAAGAAAGAGCGCCATTGCGCCAGGTTCAAACTCCTCGGCTGGCCTGAATCTACAGCCTGCACCTCACCCCCTCAGTCTGCAAACCTCCCCTCAGTGCCTAGAGCAGGGGTGCAGATGGAACAAATTCCTCTCCAGCCCCCACCTGCACCCAGGCAATGGACCTGCCCTCCCCCGGCTCCCCAGGGGAGAGTCTCCATCTGGGATCCCCGTCCCCTGTGGACATGCTGGACCTGATCCAGTAAGGGGAGCCCTGACAGCTGCCACTGCAAGAAAATCCATGGCACAGTGCATCCCATGCCTCCAACAGGCCTTGCCACCAAATGCAGCCAGGAAGCGCCTGGAAGTGCTGCGGCCCACAGGGCTTGTGTCTCATTGCCCCTAAGATCAAGGCTCCAGTTTCCTTCTTCCTTCCTAGAGCAGTGGGCTCCAGGGCCCCTGTGGTCTGAGGCCCAGAGCCCTTCTCCCAACTATCCGCCAAGGGTCACCAGGGAAAGGCAGGCATCTGTCTGCTCGTTGCCCAGGCGATGGTCCCACCAGAGGGTTGAAGTGGCCTCACTGCCCTGCACACCCTCTTCCCCAGGTCCAGCAGGTAGCAGCTGCCTCCCTGCCTCCCCAGAGCCAGGCCAGCATGAGGTGGGGCTTTGGCAGCTTGTCCCAAGCCGCAGCAGAACCAGTCAAAGCCTGGGTGGTGGCCCCTTCCCTGAGGACCAAGGTGGTGTCCTCACCAGTGCCCAGAAGCCCACCTGGGGCCTTCCATACCTGCGCCTACAAGAGGCTGCTGAAGGCGCTTCTGCACTTGGTCTGTGCAGGAGCCCCCGAGACACCTGCCCCTCAGCTCCCTGCTCCAGTGGAAGGCCACTGAATGCCGGCACCCACGAGGCAGTGAGGGCCGCTGCAGTTAATCCTGTCTGGGGACATGCTCGGTGCCCTGCTAAGTGGCCATCCCCACTTCCCTGTGGGACTGTTGGCATTTGCCCAGCCCATCTGAGGACCCTCTCTGCCACTGCTCTCAGGATGGTGGGCTCCATCAGCCATTAGGCCACCCGCACCTGGTGGGTGCAGACCCCATGCCTGTCCTAAAGAGGAACTGCTGAGGCCCTGAGGCCTTGGATTCAATGGGAACAGGGGCTTCCAACTGCCGAGTTTGCTGGGGCCATGGCCCGCATCTGCTCTGAGCTGGAGGCTGAGAACACACAGCCACCCCTGAAGTGGGCTCGCTCCAAGGGTCTGAGGGTGTCCAAAGGAGGCACCTTGGCTCACCCTGCTCTGGGGAATGGCCAGATGTCACCTTCCCCAGGCCAGCAGGCGGCCACTGCTGCTCCCCACACCGGGCATCTGTGGTCCCAGAGCAGCTCTCAGAGCCTGTGTTCAGCCCCATGGCACACAGGTGGGGAAGAGGAAAAGGGCCCTAGCCTGGAAAGCAGAGGAACCAGGCCCCCATGGGCCGCCAGAACTGGCTGCTGGGCACTGCCTCAATTCTCTCTTGAGTGGTGACTTCTCTCCCTGGGCACCCCCCTCACAACCGGGCAGCCCCTGCCTTCCAGTGATGGCAGAAGGGTGCCGCCCAAGGCCCCTCAGCTGCATGCAACAGGACTCTTGGCCCCAGAGCAGTTCAGCGCCTGGGCAGGGCTCTATCCTGCAGGCTCGCGTGCCTTCTCTGCCCAGCCCTGCCTCCTGGAGGCCCACAATCACCACAGAGGGTCACCCCACGCCCAGGCGGCCCCCACCGGCCCAGGCACCTGGAATCCCTCCCTGCGTTGGTTTTGCCAGCAGCCTCCTCGCCTGATGAAGAGTCATCCTCGTCGGATTCCTCGGATTGCAAGTCCTCCACCATGGATCGCAGGGGTCCTGGGAAGGGCAGCAGGACAGGGGTGGGGACGTCAGGGCTCTGCCTGGGCCTTCAAGGCCCCCTCCACCCCAAGGCCACATGGAGCTTCTTGAAATCACAACCCCCAAAATGCACCCAGGCTAACGAGCCTCTGAGGTGCCTGTGCCCAGGCGCGGCCTGCCACCCTTCTCCAAGAACTGCCCCTGTGGGCACCCTCTTCCTCAGGGACCTGCTGGCTTCCCCACCCCCTACCTTCCTGGCCCTGCTCGCAGGCCTCTGGCCCCTGGCCTTCGGCAGGAACGCAGGGCCCCTCCATTGCCGAAGCCGAAGGAGCGGCCCTCCTCTGCTCTGGGTGCGCAGATCAGTCTGCCTGAAGCCAGGACGAGCCAGCCCTGGCCAGGGAGGGTGAGGTGGCCAGAGCCACAGACTCCCCAGCCCACTGCAGCCCTACTCGGGCCTGCCCAGCCCCGCGGCAAGCCCTGCCGCTGCTCCAGGCCCACCGTCCCTGCCTGTCTCCAGAGGCACCCAGTTCCAGTCCCCTACAGACGGCATCTTGGTTTATATTCCTGTTACCAAGGCAACAGAAGGACACAAAGCCCTCAATTGCCTTGGTCACGTGACCAGGCTCCATCCAGCAGGTTCCCCCTCCCATCCCGACAGTGAAGAGCCCTTGGAGAGCGCATGGGCTTCCAGCGCCCATCCCCCAGGCCCCTTGGCAACTGCGTCTCTCAATTCCCTGCCAGGTCCCCCCAGACGCCTCCAGCCCTCCAGAAAGGATTCCAGGCTGGAGGGGAGGAGACCCCTTGGTCCAATCCACCAGAAGACATGCTTCCGGTTGTTGGGCGGGCGGCAGGTCCATGCACTGGGGTGCCCAGGCCCACCCTGCACCAGAGGAAGGCCTTCCCCATGCTGGGGCAGCCCTGTTGCCCCTGTGCTCTCCCTGAGCCTCCCCAGGTGGTATGCGGTGGGGAAAAGGCAGACATGCAGACTGCTGGGCTGGGGCCCCAGTGCCAGCCCAGTACGCGGCAGGAGCAAAGCGCCTCCTGCCTGGGCCACAGAAGCAGGTGGGAGAGTGGGCCAAGGGATCGCTGCCGTGGTGGCCAGAGCAGCCTTCATCCACGAGGGGCTGACCAGGCGGTGTCTGCTCAGGGGAAGGGCCCGGTCCCAAAGTGCCCTCATGCCCTGCCCACAAGGCCAGCACCTCATCAGCATAGCTTGGACCCTGTCCACACAGACCAGCAACTGGGGTCAGGGGCCAACGCTCACCACTCTGGGTAGAGCAGTGCTTCCCACACCTGGCTGGTGGTCAGGTGATGTTTGTTTTGCTTTTTAATACGGACTCACTGAGCATCCACAGACCCCGAGACATGGATCTCTGGGGGCCCAGTCTGGAAACACGCAGGGCAAGTTCTGCCCAGCCACAACCTTCTGCCCCCCACTGTCACCCCCGCAACTAGGTCAGCAGGAATTTTAGGCTCAGGGTGTGCTGCACCTCAGGCTTGAAGCAGGCCCCTGGTGAGCCCATCTCTCGGGCAATTACCTGTGAAGCCCTCTCCGGAACACAGACCCAGCACCCCACTAGCCGTGGGTGGGGTGGAGGGCTGCTCCCACAACTTTTCTGGGCCAACTCCCGCCGGCTTCAACCCCGCCTGTTCCCTTCCTCATGACGCACCTTGGCTGTGGTTTTGAGATGGCTCAAAGTCGGAATCCGAGCTGGAGTCGGAGCTGGAGCTGGAGTTGGATGGGCTCGACTGGGCGGACTTCACCCCATGCCAGGGCAGGCCGGATACCAGGGAGAGAGGACAAGAACGCTTTCAGTCCAAAATACAGCCGTGGGCCACACATGCTGTCTGGCATGGAGACACCCAGCCCATTTGCTCAGATATGCATGCAAAAGGGCACACGGGTGCCAGACCCTGAGCAGCGCTGGCCTACCACGCGTGCACACCCCCCAGGAACCTGATTCCCGGGGGCCACGGGCAGCCCAGCTACTGCCCCCTGCCGCCTCAGGTCACCATCACATTCAAAAGGCAACCACGACCTTTCCTTCCCACTGAGGGACTTTAAATTTCTCGTAGTTCTGGGAGGGGCTTCACAGCACATCTCCAGTGTCCCAGCTGCCTAGGCAAGACAGGGAACCAGGCAAGCTCTGGACGGAGGGGGCAGGGTAGAGGTGGGGCACATCCGCAGCTGCTCATCTGCCTGTGGGCCCTGCCTCCAGACAGCCTGAGCTGGCTGGGGAGCCGTGGCCCTGCAGGGAACAGCAAAAAGATCTGGAACAGGAAAGGTATGTGGCACAGACTGGCTCCTCGGGCTGCCCTGTGCTTCCTTCCAGCCCATCCTCAGGCTGTGTGATGGCAAAACACTGCCTGTCTGCCTGGTGCTGCTGTAATCCAGGTGCCCAAGGCGATGACTGTGCATGCGGGGCCAGGCGACAAGCACTTGAGGACGTGGTGAGCCTCACTTTTGCCTGCAGCTGGCCATCCGCCTCAGCCACCAGAGGGCAGTAAAAGCCAGAACAAGGGATAAGATGCCTGGGGCTGCAGCTGCGGTGAGCAGGGACGGTGGACAACACAGGACCCAGTCACTTCAGTCCCTTCAGACACCTGCACGGGGAGGGACCTCTGCCTCGTGCAGGGAGTGCTGACCCAGAATGGGGCGGTCTGCTCCAGGGCCCTTGGTTTCTGCCAGCAGGCTAACGCGAAGGTGCACGCACGTGGCAGAGCAAGCCGTGGGCCGGCGGCGCACAGGCTCTGAAGTGCAGGGTATGCAGCTGGGAAAGTCTGCCCTGGGCCAGTGCCCCAGAGACCTGGCAGGTGGCCTCAGACCAGCACACTGGTCCCCGGGCTGGGGTTCGGCCAGGAGACTATCTGGTAGAATTGAGCAGCTCGAGCACGTGGCGGCAGCCACCTCCACACAGTGTCCCTGTCAAGAGGAGGGGCAGAGGCCACATGCAAGAAGTTCCCAGGAAAGCAGCTCTGACCCCATGGGGCTCAAATCAGCCCCTCCTGGTGGCCTGTGGGCCAAGGGCAGGACCCAGGGGGGCACCAGTCCCTCCTCACTAGACAGAAGGTGGTAGCACCAGCGGGGAGCCCTAGCCAGATGTGTCCTGGGGTGCCGAGGGAGACCGTGCTGCCGAGCACTCCCTGGGGGCAGCCCCTGCAGCAGGCTTGGGCAGCTGACTCTGGGAGCGGATGCCTGGGGCCAGGCTGGGCCCTGCAGTCAGTGGGCGTGCGGATGCTGCCTGTCCTTGAGGGCAGTCAGATGAGCTTCGCAGACACGCATGGCCCTCCTCCTTCCACACAAGTCCAAAGGGTACGGGAAGAGGACCTGGAAATGGTTTCAGCCTAAAGCCCTAGAGGAGGTGCAGGTCAGGAGGCCCACGAGGGTTGTGGAGAGCTGCCGAAGCGGCGGGTGGAGCGTCCAGACGAGGGCGGAGGGGCTGCTGTGCCCCCAGCACTCCTGACTGAATGGGACAAGCAGGGATTCAGGCGAGAAGGTCCCTTGCCACCTCTGAGAGCCAAGGCGGAGAGGCGACTCAGGTTCCTCACAAAGGCGAGAGCTTTCTGGTGGTGACGCCCATGCGGCCTCCAGGGTGGGCAAGTCTGGGAGGCTGTCTTGACTCCTGCACTGTAGAGGTCTGTGCCTTGCTGGGGTCCCAGGGTTGGAAGTGCCAGCGGGTCGCCAACCGGCAGCCCTAGAGGCCCCGGGCACCCTGTTCACAGCCTGGGTCTCACACCAGCTTAGACCTGGATGTTCACAGAGGTCTCTGGGCTCAGACCCTCCTGCTCCTCAGGGACGTCCCCAGGCTTCCACGAGCAGCTCAGCCTCAGGACCATGGTCACCAAGGCCACTGGCGCCGGACACCTGGCTGCCCGCTGAGCAGCAGTGCCCAGTGTTCACGAGCACCAGCAGGATGGCAGCTCGCCAGTGGCCGGTGGGGCAGGGCACCCCCATGCGGCTCAGTGGGCCCCGGAGGCACGCCACCTCTCCCTATGCAGGTACCCGGCCTCGTGCAGAAAGGTCTCTTCAGGGAGCGCCCAGGGCAAGGAGGGAAAGGCATCTGCTCAGCTCCCCAGGTAAGGACGTGCCAGGTGAGGCGGAGGACAGAACCTCCAGCAGCTGAGGGGCTACTGAGATGGCCCTGGGTCCGCTGGGTGGCTTCTAAGAGGAGACACCCGCATACTGCCTCCTTCAGGGTCACGGCAGACACTGTCTCCTGGCTGTGTGAAGCACTGTGCACACGGCATCACCAGCCCTGTGTGTCCTAAGCCAGTGGGGACACTGTTACCCATGGGCCAAATCATCACCCCGCCAGCACTGTCGCCTCCAATGGAGGGCCCCTGGAAGCCACCCACTCACATGAGCGCTGCTGACACAAACCACCTCTGGCTTCATCTTTGAGAACCACTTTCAAAGTCCCAGAAGAGCCCAAGCAGCATGGCTGGAGGCAAAGTCTCTGCCTTTGAGAGTAAGGGAGGATTTGAAAACCCTGAAAAGGCCACAGAGGGCTGGGGCTGGCTACACAGGGTGGGGGTCACTCACACACCCATCTGCTCATCCCTCCGCCCGCCCGTCTATCCATGAATCTGTACACCCCTCCACCCGCCCACTGGACCGCCTCACGCCAGGCGCGGCACTCAAGAGATGACACTGCCACCTGAGGCCCCAGTGAGGCCTGGCCACCCAGTCAGCAATATGGCTACTGGCTCCTCTGTGGCCCAAGCCTTCTCTGATGGTGATCTCAGGGTGGCCCAGAAACACTGCTGTGGCAGGAGCCCAGAGCTCGCACAGTGATAGGATGAGAACCCCAGAGAGCTGCTCTGGCTTTTACTCAGAAAGGGAGCTTGTTGATGGGGGTCCCTGTGTTCCAGCTGTATGCAGAGCGAGGACCCCAGCAGCCATCTGGGCAGGCAGCCAGGTGAGGCTTGGTGGTCGGCCCCCCATTCCTGACTGGGAGATCAGGATGAAGATACGTAGGGATGCCCCACTAGCAGAGGAAGTGAGTTCCCTGAACTGACCCTGCTGTGGCCCGGGAAGGGACAACAGTGAGACACAGTTGCCCACCCGGACCCCAAAGAGGCCACCAAGACCCCAGCACACAGGGCTACACAAGGCAAAAGGCTCTGAACCCTATCAAAGCGGAGAGCTCAAAGTATCCTGCTTGCCAGAAACATCCTCCCCTAAGCACTGCTCCAGAGCTCACGAGGCAGGCTCTATCGTCCCCACCAGATGGGGAAACTGAGCCCTAGGGAGGTGCGGAGGCTTGCCCAAAGCGGGAAGAGCAAGTGGGAGGCCCAGGCCCAGATCCCAGTCTCCTCATCTAACCCCCTGGTTCCTAATGGGGGCGGTACTGCCCACCGGTGGGCGCTGAAGATGAGCGGGCGTTTTTGGTCCAAGACATATTAAGGGGGTGTTGGGGGCCAGCTGCCGCCCCCTTGGGCGATACTCGCATGAACGCGATAAAAGGCCTGATTGACACTCTACGGTGAATCTGATCAAAGCCAAGGCAACTATTTCTGCATTCGTGTCAAAACTTGACTTGTACAAAGGAAATCTGAGTCGAAGACAATTTTATCAGTTCCCAAATCTTTCTTCAGTGGAAACAAATGATGATGACATCCTGGTTTATAGCCAGCATTTGGAAGCGCTTAAAGATCTTACAAAATAGATTTCATGATCTACTCAACATGATTACTCCGGACGGGGTCCTAGAACCTTCCTCGAGCCTACAAAGAGCAGAAGCATCACTGCAGGAGGAGTTGATAGAATTGTCAACCAATGAAGAGTTGAAATTGAAATTAAAAAAATGGGTATCAAGAATTTTGGCTTCAAAGGCAAATTCCAATATTCTATCCAGCCTTATGGGCTGTAGCAAAGTTTTTCATTGCATTTCCATCACCATATTTAGCCGAAAGAGGATTTAGCCTGGTCAGCAATCTATTAACAAAGAAAAGAAACAAATTGTCAATAGTGAAACGTGGCGATTTAAGATTGCTGTTGACAAAAATGACACCAAACATCAAAAAATTAGTGTCATCTCACCAAGCTCAACCCTCTAAGAAAGATTTCATTAATTTTTTAAATAATATATACTTTCTTAATTTTTTAAATTTTAATTATATTTTGAGCAACACATTAACATTGTTAATTTCTTCTAATGAAATAATTTGAAAAGATCTGTCCTTGTCTTATATATAGTACAGTATGATTCACCTAAGGGGGCGTCACCGAATTGTTCTTTGGAAGTGGGCGCGGAGCCAAGAAAGGCTGGGACCCTACAGGCTAAGCTCTGGCTGGTGAGGCTTCCACGGCGCAGGCCGGGAGAGGAGGACAAGGCCAGGGTTGTGGGGGCCACCTCACCTCTGTCTTGAAGGAGGCCTCATCCTCTGAGTTGGACTCGTCCGCCTCTGGGGGCTTCCTGACCTCCCTGGGCTCGCTCTCGGCCTTGACCTTCTCCCCTTTGGTGCTGCCCTTGTCCTTGGCTGGCTTTTTGTCCGAGAAGGAGGAAGACGAGGTGCGGGGTGAGGTGCCGGGGCCACTCCTGGACCCCTTGGAGCTGCTCTTCTTCTGCTTTTTGGCGCTGGGCTTGGGTGAGTCGGCGGCAGCCGGCCGCTTGCTGGAAGACTTGGGTGGGGGTGGTGGGGGCCCACCCTTGGGGGACATGCTCTCCAGTTTGGTCTCCTTCAGGGCCATCTTGGGCTCCTTGAACGCGGCCTTGGCTGGTGGGGTCTTCTCCTCCTTGGGCGGCCGGCCCTCACCCAGCTTCCGCGAGGCATCCTTGGCACTCCGGGACTGCTCACGCTCCGGCTCCTTGGTGGCGCCCTTGCTCTCCGAGTCCTTGCGCGGCCGCTCCCGATGCTCCTTGGTCGCCTTGTGGGTCTTGCAGGCCTTGCTGCTCTCCCGGCTGGCATCCTGAAATGTGGGGGCAGGAGGGGAGAGACCAGGTCAAAGGGCATCTCGGGGTTGCCCTGCTCCACCTCCCCCAACCCCTACAAAGTATAATCCACCTGATTGAGACTCAGCTAGAGAAAATCTTCATAAAGCGAAAAAGTAAGGCAGCAGGTGAGTTTTAAATGGAGCTGTCCCTTTAAACTACTAGGAAGTATCAGCAGGTCCCGGGCAACTGCAGGCTAAGATGCCCCTGACATTCCCTGAGGGATTCAAGAAGAGCACACGGTGAGTCAGATAAGTGCAAGGCAAGCCACATTCACCCACTCCCGCTCCAACACCTCGCAGTCCCCCTGGGCCCAGGGCTTCCGGAGGCTGCAGGTGACGTCAGGGGAACTAGGGGCGCTAGTGGGCGGGCCGGGCCCCCTTTCTGTCCCCACCCCAGAACCCAGGTGCCTCTGGCGCGTCGCCCCCACCCGGCCCAGTGCGTTCCCCAGGCACAGCTGCTCTCTGTTCCCCGAGGCCAGCATTCACTGAGTGCCTGCTGGGCCCCCACACGCTGCAGGGGACGAACAGCCTCCGGGACTCAAAGCCACCCGGCAGCTTTTCTGAAATGTGTGTGACCTCTGGGCCTCTGCCTCCCGAATTCAGACGGTTGAGGGTGGAGCCTGGACTTCTGTGGCGTTCTTGCTGGGGACAGGCCCATAGTGGCCCCTGGGCTACTGGCCAGGTGACTCCAACCTCATGTGCCTGCACTTCCTCAGAGCAAGGGCAAGACCACCTACCTCACCTGGCGACGGCACAGGGCCCGGCAGGCTGCGCAGCTCAGTCAAGGGGGGCTGCCGCCACGCCCTTGCAGCGGGGTGCCCTGGGGTAGGAGCCCCGTCTGACACCTTGCTTGGGCATCCTACCCATCAATACCCCATCACCCACACATTGTGGGCTGCTGCACCAGGCCCGCTGGGGTCAGCTCCCGCAGGCTCTGCCCCCAGATGCTCTCCAGACCATGGCTCACCAGGAAACCAACCAGACCAGAGCGCAGCCCACACCACCCAGCCAGGCACTCCCCCGAGGCAGCCACACCAGCTCACCCCACTGCTGAGGGGACAGTCTGCACAGCGCAGGAGGGGTGGGCCAAACAGGTAAGTGCCTGGCAGCAGGGCTCTGCTACCTGAGGGTCCAGTGATGGAACCTCCCAGCAGAGAGCCACAGGGACGGACAGCACAGCCTAGGCCACATTCCCTCTACTCGGGCTGCTGTCTTCCTGCAAATCCACAACCCACATCAGTGCCAAAGATTCGAGAATGGCCCCCAGGGCTGAGGGCTCTTGCTGCCTTCCTGGAGAAACACTGGCCCCTGGGCCCTGTCCCCATCTTTTACACCATCAGGCAGTGGGAAATGGAGTCACACCAAAACCCCAAGTAGCGTATCTAAAGGGGTGTCCCCTTTAGGGCTGGCATGTGGATGGTGCTCTCCCAAGGAAGGAGGCAAGAAGCAGAGACCGCATGTGCAATTCCAGCCTCTTCTCACATGTCCACATGCTGGCCTGGACTGCAGACATGCGGCCAATGTGTGACCCTGGTCTGGGGTCGGCTGAGCCTCCTCTGCTGCCCAGGGACCACTCAGCTAGCAGGAGCCTTTGGAGCAGCGGCCCTTCAGCTGGGGTCTGCACAGGTGCCCAAGACTGTGGGTGCTCCAAAATCACGCACTGACTTCCAAACATAAAGCGGATGTTATGGGTGGAGACCCATCACAGTCATGTTCTCAAATCTAACATCAAACATGGCTAAGAACCGAGCTTTAGAGGAAGGTCAACCCAGCCAACCAGCTGACATCAGACAGGGAGAAGCAGGGCACCCCTGAAGCTGCAGCGGAGCGAGTCCAGGGCTGGCGCTGGGTTGGGCCAAGGAGACAACCGTCCTCGCATGTGAACCTTCAGGGGTCCTGCCCCTCCCCCAGGAGGCCCCAGCCCCTGCCTGCTGTGCTCCCCTCTTGGGGGGCCGTGAGGTGGGGCCAGAACCACCAGGGACTGGCCCACCCAGGGCTCAGGGAGCCAGTCTCTCCAGCAGGCCCCAGGCTGGAGGAACTGATCCCATCCAGCCCCTCTGCCTGAAGCAGGTGCCTGGCCTGGGACTCTCTGGGTCCCGGCAGCGGACAGCCGGTGCTGGAGGAAGAGGCGGGTGCCCAGGCCACGCCCTCCAAGGAGAGCAGCTGCTGACCAGGCCTCCCGAGCCCACCCGCCCCCAGGGCTCCTGGAGGTCTCACAGACACTCCAGCGGGAGACACCATGAGCAGTCCCAGCAACGCAGCTCTGCTGGCCCCCAGAGCATCCTAGCCACCCAGGGGGCATTTCTTCTTGGGGGTTTAGGTGACTTGCAAGTGATACATGCAGAAGAAATGGCAATTCCTCCTACTCCTATTTTGCATAGACTTCTGAAAAACTGTGGGTGGCTGAGAGAGAAGCTGCCAAGACCGCAAGCAAGAATTTTTCTTCCATTTAACCTCCAAGAGGTTCAGGGAAAGACAGGCCCAGGAGGCCAGTGTGGGGAGACCCCAAGAGCCGCACGCCATACTTGAAGAAAGACCCTGGCCTCACGTGTCTACAGAGGGCTTATGTGCAATGAATCTGAGGATTTCGGAGACGCACTGGCCTTGTGGGAAGTCCCAGAAAGACCCTGCCTGGGTTGCCGAGGAATAAGACTGTATGGCTGCCTGCGGGCTCAGCCCGCCGTGTCTGGAGGCCCAGGCCCACAGTACCCAACAGGGCAGCAGAGCCAGCCAAGGGCAAAGATGAGAAGAGGGTGAGCTCATGGGGTCGGTGACGCATCGGAGGCGGCCGACCTGAGCATCCGATGGAGCCCGGCCTCGAGTCCCAGGGAATGGAAGCAGGCCCAAGTTAGTATGCGCACTGGGACACCTACAAGGCTCTGTGGCCACTCCGGGATGGTTCAGAGAGGTCTCAGGAAGGCAGAGCGCCACCTGCCCAGCAGGGCTGTGAGAAGACAATAAATGCTCCCTCCTGGGGGATCAGAGCTCACCTGAGGCACTCCACCCGGCCCTTTCCCCAAGTCAGCCTTCTCTGTCCAGGGCTGTGGCCAAAAAAGCCAGCCTAGAACAGCCCAGGGAGGGAGTACCCAGCCCTGGCAGATGGATGTCCTTGCCACACGCAGGTGGACTTGGAGGCTGGTATCAGGGCTGCAGTGGAAAGGCTCTGCACATGGCCTCAACCATAGGGGACTCCCAGGGTTCTGTCCGCGTGGTCCTAAGGCCCACGATTCAGCGGGAGGTGGGGGGACAGGGCAGGCTGTCTGACCTCAAGAGGAACAGGGCAAAGAGCCTGCAATTACTTGGCTGTTCCCTGCAATACAGGAGAGGCCGAGCCTCCTGAGTAAGTGGCAGAGAGCAGCCAGGCGGAGCGCAGGGAGCTCCAAGAAGAAGATGCCAAGGGAGCGAGTCTGGGGACGGAAGGTCCAGCTGTGCAGGGGGCACCCTGAGACCAGGACCCACCGCTGGGCCCCAGTGCTCCCACATGACTGGGCCTTCCGCCTCACTAACCTTGGAGCCGTGGGACGGTTTGGTCTTCTTGGGGTCAGAGAAGGCAGAGAGTGGAATTGTGGGTAACATGGGGTAGTCAGGGCTGGGCCTGGACACCGTTTCTGCTCCTTCGGGCATTACCATCACCTAGTGATAAAGAAGAGACAGATGTTATCAATGAGCAAGGGGCGGGCTAGAGATCTGTGGGCAAGAGGAAGGTGGCCTGTGGGAGTAGGCCAGAAGCTTACGGAGCTTCGTTCTGGGGAAGGGGACAAGGAACGCTTGGGCATCACTTTCTCAAAAGAATCAAAGGCATTTCCGCTGTGAGGGGCTGGGTGCTGAGTGCTTGGAGCAAAGAGGGCTCACAGTGGAGAAGAGCAAAGAGAAGCCAGGGTCCCAGGATGGCTGGGCCTGCATGCAGCTGCACAGCCTCCAGGAGGAGAGCCCTGGATACGGCGGCCTGAAGGGCCCGGCCAAGAGGACAAGAAGCGTGCCAAGGAGCACAGGAAGGCGGCTATGGCCAAGGCTGACCTGCCCGCTGTGGTTAAGAAGGACCAGAAGCACTGCTGGGAAAGGCAAGGAGCCGGCCAGGCATGCACGCCAGGCAGCCACACGGCGGAGCGGACGACTTCTGACAGTGTGCACACGCGGGACTTCACCGGGCCCCACGCATCCTAGGGGATGAGCCCTCCTCCACCCAGGCATGCAAGGCTGACTGAAACAGGGAGTGGGCAGCCAGGCCGAGGAGGAAAGGGCCGTGTGGGAGCGGTCGCCGCTCTGCAAAGGCCCACACCAAGCCTGTGGGCAGGGAAGCACGCTGCTCTCTGTAAGCAGCTGTGGAGGAGGAGGGCCTGGGGTCCTGCCTGGAGGTGCTCCTGGGAAGCAACTGCCCAGTGCCAGCCAGGCTCCTGTGGCACCTGGGGAGGGGAGAGAAGGCCCAGGGGCAAGCTCTCCAAACGCTGGCGCTGCAGGTTAACGCCGCTAGCGGTCAGCCACGCACAGAGCCTTCCAGTTGGTGACAGACAGAAGAACAGGACGAAGTGCACGAAAAAAACAGAACAAAAGGAGAAAGAATTTAGCTTGGTGGAACCAGCCCTGCTAATAACCTTGAGCACCTGGGTTCCTTAGTGAGTCAACCCTTTCATCTGAGGAAGCTGACAGTGTGCAGTCATGGTCACAGGCAGAGGCACACGGGGCAGAAGGGAGGGCAGTGGAGCCCTTCGCAGTCCCCAGGCTCCTGGCTGCAAGGCAGCAAAGGCTGAGACCGAGTTCATCAGAGGTGGTCTGACCACCAGTACCCATTCCAGAGCCTGGCTGCACCAGGGCCAGGGTCCCCAGGGTCACTAGTTTGTGGAGAATTCCCTGCTCTCAGACCACAGGATGTACCCAGCGTTAGAGAAGCCCCGGCCCAGGAGTACAGGGAGGTCCTGGGCTGACCACCTTCACTCACAGACCTTTCCATTCTACTTTTGTTTCAATTTCTTCCCTCTGTCGGAATCCACGTGCTGGCCTTACACTATTGCAGGACAGTGTGGTTTGGGCCTCTGGTGTGTCTCTGTTTCTGTAAAGCCCTTTAAAACCAGGGCAAGTGGTTGACGGGATCTCCTTCCACCACCACGGGGCTTCACGAGGAGCCGGCTCACCCAATGGGCGGACACACCCCCGGCCACTGGAGAAGCCTCTGCTCTGCGCAGTTCAGCTGCCGACGGGACAAAGGATGAGATGCAGTGCAGTGCTGGGGCACAGTAGCCACCCGCCCAGGCTGGCCTCTGAGGCCTGCAAGGGAGCACAGAACTCCAGGGCCCACGATGGGGGAGGCCAGAGAGCTGCTCTCACTGACCGGCAGACCGGTCGACTCCTCCAGTTCTCCCAGCTCCGACACCAGCACGGGGGGGGTCGAGGGCCACTGGCCACCAGATGGGAAGGGCCAGCCCCACTGGGGACATTCATCCCCCCGGGGTGGCTAACACAAGGACCACCGCTCCAGTCTTGGGAGCCACTGTCCCACACGGGTCTCAGGCTGCCTCTGAGAGCAGACAGCTCTGCTTTGCCAGCAGCCTAGGGCAAGCCCTAAAGGCCTGCAGCCCCAACGGGCAAGAAGTTCCTGGGCAGCCAGCCAGCTCTCTGGGCAGCCCCCGGCGAGGGCGCAGAGCGCCAGGGAGAGATCTCTGGGGCGCAGCCTGCAGGCCTTGCTCTCCCTCCTCCTTCCTGGAAGGGCCCTTCCCTACCTGCCAGCCGGAGGCCCTCCCAGACTCTCTCCCCCGCCTCCTCCCCCCCCACGCTCCAGTTTTATATGTTTTGATGATGCACATTAAGCCCTCATCTCTTCAGACCAAAGAAAACCTCCTCCTTCCACAGGCTGCAGAGGGGGCCAGTCCCTGGGTCCTCCGCTCTGAGAGGCCTGGGGAACACTGAAGGTCTGCCTGCCGGTCTCCCAAAGAAATAACTAGAGAACTTTTGGTAAATACTTTGGAAAATAGCTTGGCAATAAAAATAAGGTGGAGAAGCAGAACTGGGAAGGACTAGGACCCTGGCGTGCCCCCTCCCTGCTTTCTCATTGCTTCTGGGACTTCCCAACTAGCTTGGACACGTCTGAAGAAATGGATTCCAGGGCCTTCCTGTGCGCTGCTGGACTCCATTGGCTGGGTTAGGATCACAGAATAATGTTTTACTCAGAAGTCGGCAGAACTTAAAATCAAATTTTCTGCAATGAATAAATGATTGCCTTTATTTCTGAAAAAAAAAGTTTAGGAAATACCCACCTGGATAACGAAAAGGAAGGGACTGCTCCCTAGGCTCAAAGAAATTCAACCCAAACCATGTATACACCAAGTAGGTGGGCCTGCCTCCCACCATGAGCCAGGCCTGGATCCTTCCTCAGAGGCACCGGCCAGCTCCTGGACAAATGCTCTGACTTTGGGATACCAAGCAGCGGCACTGGGATGCCTGGGTCCTCGGCCTGCACTTCCCTCAGCACATACAGCCCAGCCTGCAGCCGGGCGCCCCTCCTCCTCCACAACCAACCATCCCAGGCGCACCGAGCACCCCACCATTCCCCATGAGCCCCGACATGAGCTGCCAGTACTCGGCCAGCGCACAATGATCCCTGCCAGACCACTCACCACGAAGCCTAGGTTCTGAGAGATGACACTGTGGTCTGGCCGCACTGGGACAGAGCTGCCAGGCAGCGCGTATCATCAGGGAACCTGCAGGGAGCCACAGCTGCTCCCAGGGGCCACGCAACCACACGGCCTTGCTGATCCAATTAAAAGCTGGCTGCAGCTCCTTGCCACGCTGACACGGTGGCCTCGCGCCCATTCCTCCTCCCTCCATGGAGGGAGATGCTCATTAACCACACCAACCCAGAAGCGCACAGGGGCAATGAGTGACTAGTCACTCACAGTTGACAACATCCCAGCACCGAGTCGGGACACCCGGGACCTCCTACCCGGCGCTGCGTGTGCCCTGCCCCTCCGGATTCTCGGGGGCCCCCACCCGCTGGGCACACTCACCCCGCCGGCCATCAGGAGCTTGTACCGAAACTCGATGGTGGGGTTGTTGAAGGTGAGCTTCTCGCAGCGCAGGTGGTTTACGGGCGGGTTGCCCTCCAGGTTCAGGAACAGGTCATAGGTGAAGCACACCTTCCTGGGCTCCTCCTTCAACAAAGGAAACAGGGAAGTCTGACTCAGCAGGCGGGCGGGCGGGCAGGACAGCCACGCTGAGGACAGGCAGATGCCTGCGCCCATTCCCACTGTCAGCCCAACCCTCACCTCCGCGGGACCTCTGCTTCCTTCCTGCTCGGACACTCATCTGTTTCTCTCTCTAGTGCCTCCTTCTCATCTACTTGGTCATCCAACATGAATTAACTTCATGTTTGCAGAGGACCTGGCCGTTAGGCTCCAGGGCAGGACCACAGCCCGCCAGGAGTGGCGCTCTGGGCGGTGGATGGGGACACCCCCGCTGGCGGCCCGGACACCCTGCGCACGCCTTCCACCCTCAGCACCGCCCACACATGGGAGGCCAGGGCTTGAAGACGCTGGTGAGCGGCAGTGCTGAGACCCAAGCCCAGGCTCCGGGGTCCCCAGGCCTTGAGCTGGATGGGACATTTCTCCAGGCATATACAAACAGCCAGGAGAGCACCCAGAGATGCTCAACTTCGGTGATCAGCAGAGAAATGCAGGTCAGAACCAGGAGGCGCCGCCTCACGCCCATTAGGGTGGTGGTACTTAAAGGGAAATGACAAGTGTTGGCGAGGATGTGAGGAAACGGGAACCCGTGTGCACTGCCAGTGAGAAATAAGATGGTGCAGCCGCTGTGGGAAGTGTCTGAGCTCCTCAGATGTAAAACAAAGAGTAATTATATGAGCCACATATCTCTCATCTCTCCTAGAAAGATACCCAAAAGAAATGACAACATACATTCACACAGAAATCTATACACTGTATCCAGAGCACCAGCATTCACGATAGGCAAAAAGTGGAAACCAGCCAGGCGCCCATCCACAGATGAACAGACACACACAAGGGGGCCCCCACACAAAGGCCCATCACTCAGCCCCAAGGAGCGCTGCTCTGACACACGTGACAACACGGACAGGCCCCGAACACACAGTGCTCAGTGAGATGCCAGATGCACAAGGCCACACGGCGTGTGACCCCATTCCTGTGACACGGCCAGAAGACGTGAACCCACACACAGAACGTGGGCTCGTGGTTGCCAGGGGCTGGGAGGATGGGATGGGGGTTGGGAAGTGATGGATAATGCGGACAGGGTTTCTTTTGGGGGTGATGGAATGTTCTGGAATTATAAAACTGATAATTGCACAACACTGTTAATATACTAAAAACCACCAATTCTGTATGCTTTCAAAGGGAGAATTTTCTGGTATGTGAATTACTCCCCAATTTTGTAAATGCTCCCCACTGGGAGAGAGAAACACCAGGTGTGCAGGGAGTTGGTGAAGGCTTCTCAGCTGGAGAGAGGCTTTAGGACAGGGTGGACAGGACAGCCAAGCTGGGGAAGGGGGAGCTCAGCACCGGGCCCCTCACTCTGGCATTCCCCTGCCCTCGCAGTAGGCAGCCAGCGGGTTCACAGTCCTGTGACAGAGGAGGGAGCAGAGACGGGGCCGGCCTACCCTTCTCCTGTCCACTGTCCACTGTCCACTGCAGCCGAGTCGGCTCCTCCTTTGCCTCCCCAGCCACGGGTGGCACATGGCCTGTGTGAGCAACACCAGGCTTCTCCAGCTCCAGTGAGCAGGAGTCCAGCTGGCTACGTGCCCACTTCTGAGCTAAGCGGGCAGGAGTTGGGCCCCGCAGTTACATGTGAACAACTCTGTCCCCCCTATTCAGGCCACACAGGAAGAAGGCACACCTGCCACATGAGGAGCTGTGGATCCTGCCTTCCAGGACGCGAGTGGTGAGACCAGGACACAGCCTCTGAGCAGATGCCCACCGGCGAGGGGACAGCCCTGGTCTCAGGGAGAGGAGCTCCACCCCCCATCTAAACCAGACTTAGAAAGCGCCCCCTCATCCGAGGTGGACATGTGACCTGTGTGGGGTGATAGATGTGAGGGAGGTCAGCCGGGGGAGGGCTTTCCTTCCCAAATCATGAGCAAAGGTGCAAGGAGAAAGACTCAGCACCTCTCCCCTTCCTGCCCAATCAGGAGGTGCAGCGCCAGCCACAGGACAAGCGTGGGGAAGCCACAAGGGCCTCAGCAAGCAGTCCCGGCACCTTTCCCCAGGCCATCAGCTCCCCTACTTCTCATGAAGAAAGAGAAAGAAGCCCCCATGCCGAGCCACTGCAGCACCCCTAAATGTAGCTGACACCCCTCTCAGTGCCTACATTGCCCTGTGCCCGCCCTCCTGGAGGCACTGTCACTGCGAGCCTATGTTCCCACCAAACTGGCAAGCCCTTGGAGGCAGGGACTGTGGGGACCTGCCCTGCACACCCCCAGGTGCTGGTCCAGGGGAGATGCTTTGTATGTCACAGAAGAGTGAAATGCTCTGACGGATGAAGAGAGGGTCTGACCAACAGTAGGGAGGGTCGGGCGCCAGAAGGCCCCCTGGAGGTGGTGACAGGCTTGGAAAATGGCTATGAGTTGGTCAAGTAAAGGTGGGTAAGAGGACGGGGAGAAGTGTCACAGGCCACGGCATTCTCTCCAGGAGCCCTGCCTCCATATGGCTGGAGCAAGAAGGGGAGGCAGGGGCGCCGGCAGGAGGTGACCCAGAGACAAGGGCCTTGGCCACCCCGGGAGGGTGAGCTCCATCCTGGGGGCAAAGGTGTCTACGGGCCTTTAGGCCAAGAAGAACAAGCCCAGATCCACGTCTCAGGAAGCAAACACCCTCTGGCGCGCACGTGTCCCAACTCGGAGCAGGGTTTGCAACCGAACGATACAAGGGGGCGAAGAAAAAGATCAAGCTTGTGCCCTCCTCCCACTAGGGAAACACAGAAGGCAACTCAGAGGTGCGTTCCGGCTAATACACGAAGAAGGAACGTGACCACCACCATTCTGGAACTCCTTGGGGCGGGTCAAGCGTGGTCCGTTGACTGCTGCCAACATCACAAACACAGACTCCTGGGTGAGAACCGGGCGCCACCTCCCTGCAAAGCGCTCTCACCGCCAGGTTCTCATTCACACCACAGGGGATACACAGGGGGTGGAGGGCTGTGCCAGGGACAAACACCTCAGGTGGGAAAGCAGCAAAAAGCCGACACCAGACTCTACAGGACAAATATCCCAGTTTCTTCAACAAGTGAATTGCAAAGGAAAAGGAAAAGAAAAAAGAAATGGAAGAGTCTGCAGACTAAAAGGGATTTAAGAGAGAAACTCACGAATTACAACGTACCAATCTTACCCAAATCCTGATTCAAACGGAACCTCAACTTCAATCACTGACTGGATATGAAGGGATTACCTGCGTGCAAGGGAGGCCGGTAGTCTCTTCATCCAACTATTAAAAAGCATGTCGTCATTTCCAGGGACACACGCTGAGACACTGACACAGAAATGAGGTCTGACTTGCTCCCAGGGGACATGGGCAGGGACACGGCGGGCCAGAGACGTGCCAGCCTGGGCCGCAGAGGTGGTACTGGAGCCGGGTGGGGGCTGTGAGGATGGCTGTTCTCGCTCCATCCGCTTCCACAGATGTCTCAATCTTTCCCTGGTGACTCTCTTGCGTGGACACAGTGCAGTGAAGCTGCACATCCAGAAGAAGAGCTGCGCTGCAGGACCGCGCTGGGGAGGGGAGGGTGGCCGGGGGCCTCGAGGACACGTGCGCAAGGCCTAGCTGCCCAGTCCTGCTGTGCCTCAGTTTCCTCACCTACGACAGGAGCATCTGATGTGATAATGCAGCTGACAGCACTCAACTCGGACCATGGAGACGGGAGCTACCCTTTCTACTGGAGAGACCTGGGCTCGACAAGGCACCTATGAGACACAGCAGATGGAAGCTGAAGCCAGGATCCCCAGGGGGATGGGGGCTCGCAGGGATACCAGAAGGACTCTGCATGGCTCTGCCTACCACCGAGTACGGGGTCAGGGAGGAGAGGAAGGCCTGGCCTGAGCCCAGGGGCACCCAGATGACAGTGCTGACTCTGGCCAGGAACTTGTCTAAGCACGTAATGGGATGAATGGGTCCCAGCGCAGAACACAGGTGCTCTTCCTGTGCTCGTTTCACAGATGAAGAAACTCAAACAGAGGCAGAGAAGCTGCCTGGTGCCACGTGGCTGGGCAGGCGGTGTCCTCTGCAAGCCCTGGCTCTTGAAGAAGTTTCTCACACCCACACAGCCAAACAGGGCACTACAGAAGCCAGCAAAAAAGACCAGAAGCATCCCGATGACTCCTCAGAGATGGGTGGTGCGGCGTCCGGGCGGGGCAGAGGCTTCCCCAAGAGCCTGGAGTGCGAAGGCCTCTATGGCCTGGACCAGCTGCTGGCAGCTGACATGTCTGCCCCAGTGTCCTGACAAGGACTCCGTAGCTCCTCCTGGACAAGACCTCAGGCCTGCGACGCTTAGGAACTTCCAAGACAGTGACAGGCCCCTCCCCAAATCCCTTTCCCCAGGAAACCAGCCTCCCGAGAAAGCTGAGACAGCCCACATGGCAAACATCCCAAGAGACAGCAGCAGGCCGTTCAGGGGGTGCCAGGCCGGCAGTCCTGAAGCCACAGCCTTAGTCATTCTGGCCAGACCCCTACGAGTGCCAGCTCACAGCAAAGGCGGCCAAGGCCAGCCTCACAGGCTCTCAAGTCCGGCTGTGGGCAGCCACCCGCTCCCAACGCCACTGGCCATGGGCCAGCGTCTCTCCGGCCTCAGCAAACTCAGAGGAGAGGAACTGGCCAAACTGGTGCTGGCGCCCAAAGCCAGCAGCACGCACACTATCACAGAGCTCGGGGCATCCGGCCCCGGCACGGGCCACGTCAGGGCAAACGGCCCGTGGCACTGGGGCTGGCCGGCCACACTCAGAGCTCCCAAGGCTGCCCCTCCACCACCTCGGACCCCAGCCCAGGGCCGTCTCCAGGGCCCCACCCTTAGGACCGGCAGAGTAAGGCCCTCAGACACGGGGCAGCCCAGGAACTCACCAGGCGAGGACGCCTGGCTCAAGACCTCCAACAGCCCAGCCTAGGCTTGTCCCTTGGGGCCAGCCAGACATGCCCTGGGAGGCCCAGGGTTCACCCGCTCACCTCAGCCCTGGATCTACCTGCCGGGTGACAGGCCAAACAACACAGCTGCTTAAAACTCTTTGCAAGGGAGAGAAACAAAAGAGAGGGAGAGGGAGAGACAGAGAGAGAAAAAAGATTTAAAGCAGCTAAAAGAGACAGCCATCACCAGCAATGCACTGGCTTCATGGGAATCAGATCTGAACAAATGCAATTTTTAAGTTATGAGACAATTAGGGAAACTTAGATATTGATGATATTGAAGAATTCCTAATTTACTACTTTTGGAGATGAGAGTGTGGTTGGGTTTTTGTTTAGCAGTCTTATCTTTTATAGACACAGACTGAAATATTCAGATTATAGGGCAGTTCGTCTGGTACTGGATTCAAGACCACCCTGGGGGTGGAGGTGACAATGACACAGGACCAAAGAGAGGGGCTGCAGGTGCTGGCTGGCGGGCTCTGGGTCATTCTCCCTGGGAGGGCGTGCGCTCACTTAAAGAAGGCTTCCTCCTCCAGGCTCCGCATATGAGTAGCTGTGACCACCACCCAGCAAGCCTGCTCACGGGGCACAGACGAGTCCCAACGCAACCCTCTGTCCCCAGGCCCCCAGGACCACCTTGACCACCGTGTAAACGTCTCGCTGTCTGCTGCAAGGGGCCCTCTGCCGCAGCAGCCCTCAGCCAGCCCTCCCCCGGCCAGGCGCTATGCTACCCTGTGCCTTATCTCCCCATACAAGGGCTCTGAGAGGGAGTCAGTGTGCTCACTGTCCCTCAGGAGGGGACACTGATCCTGGACCAGCCACTCCATCTTTCTGAGCCTTGGTGAAAGGAGGAAATAAACGAAGGTTCAGGGTGCACACGGGAATGAGGGAGGAAGGACTGTGGCTCTGGCCGGCAACAGTGGGGCCTCCTCCCATCCGACCAACTGCTCTGCCAGGAGCGCCCCAGGGCCCGCCAGGGCCGGGTTCAGGAGAACAGTCCCCCCTGCACTGTGAGTGACAGCCAATAGAGGCAAACTGCTGAAACGCCTGTTAGTGAGGGCCGTCCCCAAAGGTCAGGGGTACAAAGCACAATTTCTTCTTGTACCTTTGAATTCGGAGCAAAAATGGTGCTCCGAGAGCAGCTGAGGCACTCCAAGCAGATGACTGAGGGGCCCGACGCTAGAGCTAGGCTGGCTGCTGTACTTGCTGGGCACCCAAGAGGCTCACCCCACCTGTTTGTGCCCCCACCCTCCACCCTTCACCAAGAGGTGGAAATAATAGAACCCAGAGCCCAGCATATATGAGCACCTGTAACTGCTGTCATTCATACACGCTGACAGGGAAAGAGCTCCAGGGCATGCTGCCCTGGGGGAAAGGGCAAACCTCTGGGAGTGGTGGGGGGCGCCACCGCTTCCAGGTGGAAGAGCCTGCAGGCAGGGGAATGTGGAACACACAGGGAACGGCCCTCACTGCACTCCTGACACAGCTAAAGCATGGGAATGGCCCCGTTCTCCTCTGCGCATTTCACCATCGTCCCAACTGCTGTGGCCGGAACATACCTGTGTATTGATAACCAGTTAGAAATTCAACAAGGAGGCAGGAAGGCACACACTACATTCTGAACAGCTTTCCATGGGAACAAACATTTCTCTTCTTGAAGTGAGTTTCTATTACCTTGAACCCTAACTCAAGATTTGCCCCCAATCTAATACCAATATAAACACACATGGACAAAGGCAATTTGCAAAAGAAACCTGGACCAAACGGGTACAAAGGAGGAAAGGATGAGGGGTCCCCAGGATGAGCCCATGCCAAGCCCCCATCCCCACGCCCTGCAGGGGCTTGTCAGACACACCAAGGGCTGCTTATGTGAAGCCCAGGACAACCTCTCTCACGCCCGAGCACAGAGGGCTGGGCCACTGCTGACAGACCCCCGTTATCACCTACCCCACCCCTGCTCAGCCGCATCGGGGTCACAGGGGAAATGACTCAGTCACACGATTCCCATCTTTCCAGGAAACACATAATCATCCAGCAGATTCCAGGGAAGCTGAGTCCAGGCCGTCTTTTCTCCCCTCCTCCAGAAGCCCTGGAGAAGGCATTGGTGGGGGCCAAGTTGGGGCGGACCATCCCTCCCCAGCATCCTGGGGTGACTGTGATCAGCCGTGGGGCGCTGGCTTTTTCGAGGCGCTCCTCTGCCCGCCCTCTAGGAACTGCAGGTGCTTCTGGGGTCCCACGTGGAGGAACAGAAGGACCCTACCACCCGGCTAACAGAGGCGCACAGCTGGCCAGCATTCACGCGGTCTGTCACAACTCAGCAGCCCCCTGACCTTTCCCTGAGTCACCTCACACAATGTCCCCTCTGTTCTGCTCCTCAGCAACCCACCAGCCAGGGCCAGCCCCCTCCACAGCATCAACCAGTCAGTTGTCCGCGAGCAGCCCAGCAGCCTGCAGCAGGCTCCACGGAGGGCTGCCGCCCCCCACCCCGAGCCCGGGAGTATGAGGGCAGGCAGCTCCCCCACCAGCCGAGGGTGAGGCGAGGGGAATCCAGAAGGGATGAGCTGAACCGGCAGATCTGGGCTCCCCACCCAATCACTCAAGACCACCTCTCACAAGCTGAGTGTCGATATAAAGCGAGGGCAAGTAGGAGAGGCCCGGCCAGCCCCACGAGCAGGCCACTTCCGCTCCAGGCGAGGTGGGATGGAGGAGCACAGGCTTGTGACCAGTCCTAGCGTGCTGCCTGGACAGCTGTCACCTGGAAACAAACCAGCCAGGCCATGTCCAAGAAGATGCCTCTTCAGAAGCTGGCAAGAGCTATTCTAACTTACTTTAAAACTGAATAAAACCACTCAACCTTCCTGATAAAATGTACCAAAATGCCCTTTCTGTTAACTTCAGGTAACAGCCTTTGAGTAAAGCCATGGAAAGTGAGTGGCGGCTTGTTGCGGGGGTGGGGGACAGGCAGGGGGATGTCTCATTTTAGCAGCAAATACCACCCCACCTCTCACGGCTGCGGGAACTCGGGCGGGCCCTTCGATCCAGCCTGTGCACGGACAGGTGCTTTTCCTCTTCCCCATGTGGGATAGCAAGAGAGCACATCTCACGATGGAGGGAGGTGCAGAGCAGAGGTAACGGGGTTAAGGTCAGCTGCAGGGCATGTTTCTGCGCTCCAAATGGAATCAAGCTGCAGGTTCAATACCAAAATGTGCCCAGGCCAGTGTTCCAATCCCCGGGAAACACTCAGCAAGCAGGAGTGGGGGCTGCTGGCCCAAGGCAGGGCTGAGAAATGACAGAGCAGGTTCCTTGGAATGCAGACAACCTGTCTCCACCTTACGACTGGCTCTCTTCCCTCCTCTCGGGTTTGCCAATCACCACAAGCCAGAAACTCAGGACTCAGAGGCAACCAGCTTTAACTTGAAAAAGACAGAATTAGATCTGAGGGGACAATTAAGTCATATCCAACCCTGCCTTAGAGCTATGCAGGCCAACTGCCCATCTTAGCTAATGACTCAAAAACAAAACAAAGAAAAAACAACTCCATGCCAAAGCCTGTCTGCCATGAGCATAAAGCAGGGAGGTCACGGGGTCACCAAGTGACAAAGCTGAGGAAACCTCTGGGGTCGGCCCAGCCCTCAGTGAGGGAGGGACAGGAATGAAGGACCACGTCACATGCTCAGGGGTCACACGCTCGGGGAGGGACAGTGGCCCACGAGCTCCCTCCCCACACCACTCACCATGCCCAAGACCAGCCCCCAAGCCCTCCCATGTGGACACTTTAGGTAGGGCACCCCACCCCTCTTCATGGAGGGCCTAACAGCACACGGCCTCGCCACACACGGCCCTGAGAGGTCTTTTTATAAAGCAAGTGTCACCAACTTAACTTCCAGCAGCTCCCATGGGCTTAGGATGAGCGGTCCTGCCAGCCCTACCTGCTCACCTCCCACACCTCCCCATCTCCCTTCAGAACCCAGATGCCCCGGTTCTCCACCTACATACCCTTTCTGCTTTCTCCCGGGGGGCCTCCCTGTCCTTTCTGCAGGTTGACCTTCTGCTCACCTGCAAGTCTGAATAAACCTGGCTCCTACAGGAGACCTTTCCCGACACATCCCCCAACCCCTTCTAACTGGGTCCCTCTAACGCTCTCGCAGTATTACTAAAAACACACTTGTATTCAAGAGTATATGAAGAACTCTTAAAACCAGCAGTAAGAAAACAGAGCCAATTAAAAAAAAAAAAGAAACATAGAAGTTCTGAACATTTCAATAAAGAAAATATATGAATTGCACCTAAGTATATGAAAAGCCGGTCACTGTCATCAGCCAGCAGGGAAATCAAATCAAAGCCTAATGAGATACCACTTCACATCCATTGGGATGGCTGTGACCAAAAAGAAAACGCTGGCAAGGACGTGGAGAAATTGCTGGTGGGAATGGAGGGTGGTGGGCCACAGCGGGAGCACCCACACAGTGCGGCGCGTCGTCAAAAATCAAACACAGGATTCCCCAAAGACTAAGCAATTCCACTCTAGATGTGTGCCCAAAACAAATGAAAATATATCCCCCCTAAAAAACTGGTACACAAAATTGCTAGTGAGTGGCACAATGCAAATGCCTATCAACTGATGAATGGACACACAACACATGGCCCAGCACACAGTGGAATACAGTCAGCCATAAAGAGGCATGCAGTACCGCCAAGCGCTACAATGTGGATGCACTCTAAAAGCACTGGGCTAAATAAAAGAAGCCAGTCACAAAGGACACATACCATATGGTTCCATTTATATGCAGTGTCCAGAACAGGCAAAGCCATAAAGATAAAAACTAGATTAGTGGATGGGGCATGACCACAAATGGGGACGTGGTTTCTTTTTGGGGTAATGGTGTGGAATTAGTGGTGATGGTCGCACAGCTCTCAATATACTAAAAACCAATGGAATGTACAGTTTAAACGGATGAATTATATGAATTTTACCTCAATAAAGCTCTTTTTTTTTAAAGAAAGGTACCACTACACCCCCATTAGAAAAGCGGAAGAAAACATCCAAGCACATCCAGTGTGGGCAAGACTGCAGAACAAGAGCCCTCGGCCCTGCCGACGAGGATGCAACATGGTGCAGCCACTCTTGACAACTGCAGGGAATCTGTTGTAAAGTTAAACCTCCCTGTACCGTGCCACTCAACAATCCCACCCCTGGATATCTACCCAAGTGAACTGAAAACCTTCGTTCACAAAAAAACCTGTATGCAAATGTTTAAGGCAAATTTATTCATAACTGCTCACAATCTGTAAAAAACCCAGATGCCCCCACCGGTGAATGGGTACACAAGCTGCAGTACGTCCACACAGACAAAAGGGATGCGCTATTCATTCACGCAACGACATGAATGAGTATTAACTGCACCGCAAAGCGAAAGAACTCTGACACAAAGGGCTACACATTGTGTGTGTCTATTTATACCACAATCTGGGAAAGGCAAAACTATAGGATGGGAAACAGATGAGCCTGGGAGTGGAGGAGGGGCTGACTTCAAAGGGCAGCGAGAGGGCCTGGGGAGGACGGGGCTGCTCCCCAGGGGCTGTCAAGGTGACGCACGACTCTATGCACATCAAAACCCAGAGTGAATTTCACCAAATACAAACGAAAATGATAATAATAACCAGATGGGCAGGGGAAGTGGGTCCCAAGACAGAATGTAGATGGTGACCAATTAACCTAACGGTTAGAAATGCATGACATAACCACACTGACAATGATAGGGGGAAAGAGCTGTCATAAACAGCGCTGAAAAGCAGCGTTTTAACTAGATACTGGAGAGCCAAAGATGAAAGAACTAATGCAGACACTGTGCTCCAAGCTGGTAAGTTCACTTCTCACAGGAGGGCCAGTTAACAATTCTGCAACTACTTTCCAGATACATTAGAGCTAAACAAATGAGCAAATATACTGGAGATGATGAGAGCCAGGTTTCAGAGAAAGAAGTTCAACAAGCAACAGAGGAGGGCTGAAGAACTCAGCGGTGCTGGAGTGGCAGGCCCCAGGACAAGCTGATCTTCAATGTACAGACAGACACAGAAATGAACATAGAGTTGGGGCGGTTAGTGTGCCGTGTGTACTTCCTAGCTGTCATGTGAGGAGCCTAAGCCCAGCAGCACCCCAGGAGCAATGAGCACACTTGGCTCCCACATCTTGGCTTTTAAATACCATTCTCCAACAGATGGGGCCAGGCCTCCTTGGCAAAAAGGCTGATTCTAGAGCTGGGACAGAGAGAAAACAAGATGCCCTGGATCAGACAGTGAGGAAGCACCCCTAAAACCCATGGGAACAAGAGGAAAAAGGCAGAGCAAGCAATCTGAGGGGGTTCCCGTTGGCCAGAGTGAGGACAATTTGAACAACAAAACAGACAATAGGACCAGATTATAGCCTTAAGAAAAGAACAAATATCCATGAACCCATACTGATTTAATAAATGACTGAGTAAGTACATAAATGGGGGAGAAGGGACAGTTCTTCCTATAGAAAAATTCCAGTTAAGGAGTGTGGGAGGAATGAAGGAACTAGAGATCATAGGACTCCGCTGATGGATGCCAGCACTAGTGGATAAAACTTGAAAAAGAAGCATTATCTGCATAGTTTCAAAGTATCTCCCCCAAGTCCACTGAGTTACTGTGGCAGTTTTCAGTCTGCCCAGCAGGATGTGGAGCTTCCTTTCCCTCCCCTGGAGTGTGGGCTGGAATTAAGTGACTCACTTCCAACAGTACAGAAAGGCACAGATGGTAACTTCATGGTGGAGAAGCCCAGCAGACACCAACTGAACCAGGAGATCCAGGTTAACATCCCAGGAAGATGAGTTAGTATCCGGTCCATCCTAACATGATGTGATGATGAGGGGGCTCTTCACCTCTGCAATCTTCTTACCAAAACTACAACCCCAGTCTCATGACGACAGGACACCAGACAAAACCCAAACTGAGGGGCATTCTTCAAAACGCCTGGCTAGTATGTTGTAAAAATGTCAAGGCCATGGAAGACAAGGAAAAGCAGAGAAATTGTCACAGACTGAAGCAGATGAAAGAGACACGACAGCTCATGCAATGAAGAATCCTAAAGTGGCTTCTAGGACAGAAAAAGAACATTCTAGAAATTATTAATGGTGAGTGTTGTGGCAATGGTGACTTCGTCTTGATCATGTACTGTGGTCACGGGAGGCGCTAACAGTTGGGGAGGTTAGGTGGCGAGGGTATGGGAATGCTCTGTCCTATCTTTGCGACTCTTCTGGGTGTCTAAAATTGCTTCAAAATTAAAAGCTAAACAAAAATCATGACCAAAGGACAGTGTACACGTGGCTGAGTTACTGGATCTCTATGTACATTTGGATCAGCTTGGGTTTACAGATCTGCTTCCTTCCTCGAATGTGAATTTTATGGAGTCTAAATACAGATCAAGGCTTTCCAATAAAATTTAGGGTCCCGACTGAGATGTGCATAAATCTAGCACACATACCCAATTTCAAAGGCTTCATATGAAAAAGAATGTAAAATGTCACAGTAATTTTTACATATTGATTACATATTGAAATGGTAATTTTTTAGATCTACTGGGTTAAATAAATTACATTATTAAAATCGACTTCACCTATTTCAACCTTTTTTGACATGACCACTAAAAAATTTTAAATTACATGTGTGGCTTATGTATCTCTACCAACAGCGAGGGTACAAGATGTCATTCACTCAAGAAGGCCTTCAAATACCTCAGCCCCCTCCGGGACGAGGACCAGATAGATACAAAGGGAGTGTTTCTATTCACCGGAGCGGTCCTGGTCACACTGCTTCATCCTCGGGCAGCACCAGCACGCTCTCCCAGCTACAACCCCAGCTGAATTTCCAAAGGAACAATTCAGCCACAGCCTATAGAGGTTTCTGGGTGACATGGGTTTGGAGCACGACTGACTACCTGGATTCCCTCCATGAGCTCAGGCTCCCAACTCAAGGAAGGGCACGTCACCCATTCATTCTGCCCTGCAATGTGCTCTACTGTCAGCATTTAAAAACAGGGGCCTACATAAAGAACTCAACAACTCTGCCCAATTTAAAAATGGGTGAAAGACGTGAATAGGCACTTCTTCAAAGAAGATGAACAAACAGCCAACAAAGATACCAAGAAAACTGGACCGGTATTCCTTGTGCATAGAAAATCTTCAAAAGATACTCGCAAACCAAATCCAACAGCACGTTAAAAATATTGTACATGTGACACCAAGTGGGAATCATCCCAGGAAAGGGTGGTTCAATGTAAGAAAGCCAATCGACGTTAATACACCACATTAATACAACAAAGGGGAAAAAAAACCTGTATGATTATCTCAACAGAGACAGAAAATGAGTCCGAAAAAAACTGCAGCATCTTTTCGTGATAAAAACATTCAGTAAACTAGGAATAGGAGGGCAATTCCTCAACCTGATAAAGGGTATTTATGACAAACCCACCACTTGTATCACACACAATGGGAAAAAGACTGAACACTTTCCCCCTAAGATCAGGAACAAGATAAGGATGACCACGTTCCTTATTACTATTCAACACTGTACTAGACGTCCTAGCTAAAACAATCAGGTAAGAAAAAGAGAGAGAAAAAAGGCTAAAGTAAAATTATCCCCATTTGCGGATGGTACCTTACATGTAGACAATCCCAAAGAAGCCACAAATTACCTAAGACAGTAAACAGATTCAGTAAAGTTGCAGGGTACAGTATCAATACCCAGAAATGGTGTTCCTATGTACCAGCAATGAACAATCCAAAAAGGAAACTAAGAAAACAATTCCATTTACAACAGCATGCAAAAGAATAGAATACCTAGAAATAAATTTAACCAAGAAGGTAAAAGATGTGCATACCGAAAACTACATACAAAACATTACTGAATGAAATTAAAGAAGACCTAATTAAATGGAAAGACAGTCCCTGTTCATGAGACTGGAGGATTTAATATTATTAAGATGGTAATGTCTCCAAAATGATTTACAGATTCAATGCAACCTTGACCCAAATTCCAGGGGCCTTTTTTTGTATGTGAAAATGGAAAAGCCAACATCAAATTCATGTGACTTGCGAGAGGCCCCCCAAAACAAAACCATATTAAGAAACAGCCAAAAATCCCACAAAGTTGGAGGTCTCTCATTTCCTGATCAAAATTCCTACAAAACTACAATAATGAAAACAGTATGGTACTAGTATGAGGCTAGACATAAAGACCAATGGAATAGAATGGAGAGTCCAGAAATAAACCCAAATATTTATGGCCAAGTAATTTCCAACAGGGGCGCTAATAAGACCACCACTCAGTGGGGAAAGGGTGGTTTCTTCAACAAATGGTGCTGGGACACCTGGATAATCACATGCAAAAGAATTAATTGGACCCTACCTCACTCCAAATACAAAAATTAACCCTAACCAGATCACCTATATATAATGTAAGAAACTATCCAACAAGCAAAACTAAAGTTAGGGGTAAATCTTCATGACCTCAAATGGGGTCTGACACTTGATATACCTGAGGAAGAAAAAATAATAGATAAGCTGAACTTCATAAAATTTTACAAAGCCTATTCATCAAAGGACATTATCAGAGTGTGATAAAACAACCTATAGGAGAAAATATGTGCAAATCACACATATGGTAAGGGTTTAACATCCAAGAACGCTTACAATTCAACAACAGAAAGACAAAAATCCAATGACAAATGGGTAAGGGATACAGACAGCCATTTCTCAAAGATACACAAACGGCCAGTAAGCATGTGAGAAGATGTCCAATGTCAAACGCAGATCAAAACCTCTAGGGGATGCCACTTCATCCCCACCGGGATGGAAAATAACAAGTGTTAGATAGATGAGGCTGTGGAAAAACAGGAGCCCTTGTACAGTGCTAGTGGGGATACGTAACAGCACACACAAGGGAGAAAAGGGTCTGGCAGCTCCCCAAACAAGTCAAATGGAGAAATGCCACATGACCCGGCAATTCCACTCCTGGGCATCTTCCCCAAAGAACTGAAAACTAGAACTCAAACACGCACGTACACCCATGTTCACATGGCACGAAGCGCAACAGCAAATAGCGCAACAGCAAACAGGTGAAAAGCGCCCAAATATCCACCAACAGATGAATGGACAACCAGTAACAGCACACGTGATCTTCACTGTTTGTGAGTTCGCCTGCCTACTCACTGAAATCCACAATCACAGCGCATGGCTTTCACATGCATTCACACACAGGAACGGAGTGGTGGAAATCTGAGTTGCCTGACCCAGTTGATGATGAACAAGGGGACGCTCTGCCTTCTTGTTTCAGCTCAGACTGTGAACAGGTGTCCGTCTCATGGTATATGTAGTTCGGGGGCTGTCGGTGGTGTTCTCTTCCTTGGTGAATTCGCTATTTCAAAAGGTCCCAGCATGGTGCTGAGTGCCGTCTGGGGCTCCTAAGCATTGAAAGGCTGTGACGTGCATTATAAAGAAAGAATGTTTGTTGAAAAAGCTTTGCTTAGGAAAGAGGTATAATGCTCCCTGCTGTGAGTCCAATGTTCATGATCAACAGTGTACATACTAAACAAGGTCTTCAGACAAAAACACACTTAACACAAGGTTACCCAGTGATGCGGTTCACGAACATGTGACCAGAAGTTTGTGGGAAGCTAACCCTTTATTCCCCTTGTAGCGAATGTTCCTTCGATGTCTGCTAATTCAGTGTTTGTGGTGACTTTGTAGAACGGAACGACTATAACAAGAATCAGGTACCATACGAAGGAACATCACCCACCCATAAAAGGAACCGGAACGCTGACACACCATGATGCGACGGACCTGGAAAACATCTTGCTAAGTGAGAGAAGCCAGGCGCAGAGGACACAACTACGTGGTTCCTTCTGTAGGAAATGCCCGGACTAGGGAATGGGGAGAAAGGAAAGCAGAGGCAGGGGGGCAGGGGGAGGGGATGGCTTTCAAATGGGGATGGGGCGTTCCCCCGAGGCATGAAGTTTGGACCTAGAGAGGTAGTGGCTGCACAACTGCGCAAATGCACAGTGACCCTGAACTGTGCACTTTACGTGGTTCATTGTGTATATGTGGATTTCAGCTCGATTTTCTTTTTTTTTACAGTTGAGATCCTCGGAAGAGATGTGGTCTCTGACTCTGTTCCTGGCGCAGATCTCCTAAAAGCTGTGGCATTTCACAAGTGACGAGGTGACAGGAACATCTTTCATTCTAACGAGGTGACTCTTGGTGGACCCTGGACAGCCTGCCGATGGAGCTGGTCACCGGAAAGACCAAGCGTGAGGAGAAGCTCTGACCTCTCAGCCCCACGTCCCAAGCCCTGGAGACGATGAGGGCTGCAGATGAAGGTAATCACCAACGGCCGACATGTGATCAGTGATGCCTATGCAATAAAACCTCAAGAAGCCACTGAACAATGGGGTTTGGGGAGCTCCCGGGCAGTCAACACAGAAGGAGCTGGAAGGCCATGGGAGCTCTGCCCAGCCCATGCCTTGCCCACACGCCTGCCATGTGCCTGCCTGCATTGTATCCCTCGTAATAAACTGGCAAAAGGAAGGACAGTGTATCAGAGTACCATGAGCTGTTCTAGCAAAGCATGGAATGTGAGGGGCAGGTCTTGGGAACCGGTAAGGCCAAAGCCCAGGAGGCCTGGACGGGGACCGGTGTCACAAGCAGGGGCAGTCCTGTGGGGTCTGTGCTAATCCCGAGTAGATGGTGTCGGAACTGAACCAAACTGGAGAAGTACGGGGCGTCCAGAGAATCAGAGCTGGAGAAGTACTGGAAGAGACATGTGCATTGTGTGTCAGAAGTGGCCTGAGTTGAAGCGGCTCCATACTGCACCTACCTTACTTCTGCAGTCAGACCCCCCGACACCACTTTGTCCATGGGGGTAACAGGTGGTTTATTTGTAAAAGAACATACTGCCCGTGGGGCAGATGGAAGGTGGCCTCCCGGGAGTCCTGGTGCCGAGCTCCATGGAAAGCAGAGACCCCTCACTGGGAGAATGCTGCATTAGGGGGACAACGTCCAGGGCCTGACAGGCACTGCTGCTGCACGGGATGCAGGGAAGCAAGCCCACCATCACACTTCCTGTGGGAGGCCTCAGAGGCCGCTTTCCCACTGTCTCGCCTCCCCAGCTGGACTCAGGACAGCACAGCCCCTACAGGACAAGGCGTACTCCCAGCATGCCTACTGCCACCACACCTGCTGAGCACCTCACCCTGCCCCCTGAATCCTACCAGCTCTGAGAAGCCCATCTCACAGATAGAGAAACTGAGGCTCTGGGAAGCAGCTGGTCCACAGCCATCTCCCCCTTTGCTTACTATCTTGGAAATCCACTTCCCTAACCCACCGCGGAAGGGCGGCCAGGGCTGGAAATCCAGGGTGACCCTGGCCTGCATCAGCAGAGTCCAGGAGCCACCCGTTTCAGCCAGTCTTCCAACCTGGGGAAGTGATTTCTGCGCCGAACTGGTTTCCTCTCCCACCACTGTCTGATCTTCACAAAACATCTCCCAGTAGGGCCCCACAATGAGTCGTGTGCAGAACCCAACACATAGAATAATGCTGTCCTATTGCTGGGTATGAC
Organism: Smutsia gigantea; assembly: GCA_032199065.1. NCBI lineage: Eukaryota > Metazoa > Chordata > Mammalia > Pholidota > Manidae > Smutsia > Smutsia gigantea. The sequence continues at coordinate 52,050 of JAVSCE010011785.1, read as the reverse complement.
CAAAGGCCAGAATCCCAAAGAGCAGCTCTCTAGGTGGAGCTTGTCTTGGGGGTTTAAGCAACAGATGTGCACAAACAACCACATGCTCTGCCGGTTCAAATCCCAGCTCTGTCCATTACCATGGACGGCCTTGACCACATGACCAAGCAACCTGGGGCTCCTTCGCCCACAGACTGGAGGGGTCACCTTCCTCCAGGACTTGTCTGCAGACTAAATAAGCACCCACGTGGCACAGGACACGCCCGGACTGGGAGCCCGCCTGCCTTGGGTAGGCCTCGCCTCGCCTTGCCTCACTGCCTCCTCGGCTGTCAGGGCAGGGCCGCTCTCTACAGCTCGGGGGGCAAAGGCACCTCTAGAAACAGGATTCCGGCGAACAGACGGCATCCAGCATTTGTCCTCAACGAGAGAACATGCTGTAATTCTGAGGACAGGCTCCAGGCAGCCCTCCAGCCCCAGCCACCCATCAGACAAGTGAATTCCTAGGGACCCCTTTTATGTTTAACAGAAAAAAACATGGTGCACATGTGTGTGGGTCACGGGAAAGAGAGTGTAGCTCAGAGAAGACAAGTAGGGACTCTGTGGCATCTTCCTACACTGGTGGACAGTGACTGCAATGGGGTGTGGGGGGGCACTTGATAATAAGAGGGAATGTAATAACCACATTGTTTTTCTTGTGAAACCTTCGTAACAGTGTATGTCAATGATACCTTAATAAAAAAACAGCCATCTGCCCATAGGGTTCAAATGAAACCACATTAAAAACCCATTCCACCTAAATAGGAGAATGGCGCTGTATGTAAATGAGACCTAGAGAAAGCCCTCTCCAGCAGCAAAAGCTCTCAACCCCAAAGCGGCTGCCGCCCCGGAGCACTGCACACAGGCCTGAGGCGCGCCCGCGGGCTCCCAAAGGGGCCCTGAGGAAGTGGCAAGGTGCTTGGGGCCCCACCCCAAGGCCTTCCTTACAAAGGAATGTGGCAGGAAAAGCTCACAAGGAGCAGAGGGTCCTGCACCGCCCTGCAAGACATGCACACACACATGCACGTGCACACACCAAGTAAGAAAGGCCGAGGATCTGAAAGACCATGTGGGGTATTCAGGACACACTGGGAAAGGCCCTCTCTGCCTCCTCGATGCCCCAGTGTAGGGGAGGATGCTCACGGTGAGGACAAGTCCTACAGCCAGAGGACCGCCCGTTCCCTTCCCTAAGAGGGGCAGGACACGGCGGTGACACCAAGGAGCGCTCAGTCCAGGAAGTCTGGACAAAGGCTCAGGTGAGCGCTAGAAACACAGCTGAAGGGGTGACTTAGCCTGAGCCCCATTCCTATGGCTTGATAGAAGGGCCGGTGGGCTGGGGGCACCTGCGTGGCCTGGGTTTCCCAGCACCCTGGCTTCTGCCTGCAGCTGGCCTGAGACACCTGCCACTGCATGAGGCTGAGAGGATGAGCCTAGCTAAGCAAAGAGCACCAACCATGCTGTACATGACACGCAGCCGGCCTCGGGGGGCCCAGCTGCCCGCTGCAGGGCCGGGAGACCACACGGGCCTGGTGCTCAATGCTCCCTCCACGGGCTCCCCCACTGTCCTCAGCTGTGTGGTCTGAACGAAGGTCCATAAACACAATACAACTCAGCCAGAGGGAGACTCTGGAACATAGCTCTTACATGGACCAAAACATAAAAATAAAAAGGGAGATAAGCCACCCTTGCCCTGGGACAATATTCTACTTGTGGGGATGGCCCACCACTGTTCTGAGGAAGACTTCACACTATCTCAAGTCACTGGTGTGCCAGAGGGGAGAAAATCCACGCTTAAAAAATGAAGTCGAAATCACAGTGAGTAGACAGTGGTGGTCCGGCCGGGGGTGGGGGAAACAGGGCGAGCTGGAAAGGATACAAATGTTCAGCATAAGATGAGTAAGGTCTGGGACCTGCCAGACAGCACAGCAACCATGGTCACCCATCCTGTGGGCCAGGAGAGCTCCAGGGCCCAGGGCCTGGTCCTGTGCATCCTCACGCAGCACCCCCACCCCCTGGGGGAAGGCAGACCCCTGAAGGGCAGCCGCAAGTCAGGCAGGTACCTGGTGGATCCAGATAAGGCCCCCAGCAGGGAGAGGAAGGTCTGCATGTCGGGAACCACACAGGTCTCAGGGAACACAAGCTTCGCTGGCCTGTGGAACCCAAAACTGCCCCTGAACCTCAGAGGGAACTGATCCAGCCAACCCCGAGATGAGCTCCAACCGGCTGCGATGGCAGCAGCACCCGCCCCTGCAGAAGAGCACCGCGCACAAATGCTGAGCGCTACTTGCAGGAGCACTCAGTCCCCCAGCTAGCTGGGGGCCACTGCCATCATCCCTGTGGGGCTGCAGGGCTGGCGACACCTGCCCAGGCATGGGCCCTTTCCCCACACTCCTGGAGCAGCAGGATGCCCCCTGCCGGGGCCTGCCCAAGCAGGACTGCAGAGGACGCCCCGAAGCTAGCTGCAGGCGTGGGCGCCAGCGGAGTGCAGTGGCTCCCCTGCTACCAGAGCCTTCGCCTGTGCAGACAGGCTAGTCTCCGCACCTCCCGGGGTGACCCAGGCTCCTGTGAGCTATGCCCAGGAGGCCTCACCACCAAATCCTGCCAAGTCACACCTGCTGAAGTGTCACTCGGCTCCCAGAGGTCAGCGCACTCAGTACCATTGCTAGAGATCCGGGATGCAGGGTGGTTTGAAGCACAGCCAGGTATGAACAAGGGGACTGAGGAAACCAGCAGCGGTTCCACAGGCCCTGGGAAAGCTCCTTCCCAGAAGACAGCAGGCCGCTTGCAGCCAATAGCTGTGCTCGAGGAAGAGTGCTGGCGCAGCCAAGCCACCTCGGGGCCAGCAAAGGTCACCGTGGCCTCCTGGTGGCGCTTGTGAGGAGCAGAAACAGGCTGCCAAGAAGGCTCATTTTGATTTAATTACTGAGCTTTAAAAAAAAGTACCAAGTTCTGAATGTGTTCCCCCAAAATTCATGTTAAAATCCTAATCGCAAATATGATGGTGATTGAAGGTGGGGCCTTTGGGTAATTGAAGGTGACTGGATCCTGAGGGCGGGGCCCTCCTGAATGGGGTCAGTGCCCGTATGACAGAGACCCCAGAGAGCCCCCGGCCCCTCCCTCCACGTGAGGACACAGTGAGAAGTCTAGAGCGGGTAAGAGGGCCCTCGCTGCCATGCTGGCACCGACCTCGGGCTTCCAGCCGCCAGAACTGTGAGCAGTAAATTCCTGCTCTTTAAAACCTGTCTCGTACGGAATCTGTTACAGCAGCTTCAATAGACTAAGACTACATATATAATCATTGTAAATGTTTAGAAACTATACATGGAGGAAAATAAAACAAAAACCCCTGTAATCTTACCACCCAGATTACCCCTGTTAACATTTTCGATAAATATAACTGCTTTTTTCTGTAAGTGATATTCATAACTTGTTTTTCTTTCAAGCAATATTAAAAATGCCCTTCTGCACCCTTAGGTCATTGCAGACTCTGTTAAGATCACCATAAACGTACCTAACCAATCGCCTGATGTCAGACATTTAGGTAATTTCCAGATCTTCACCACTATTCACAGCCGGGTGACTAACCCCAAGGACCACCCACGGACGCTGGCACTGTCAGGCCTGTCACTGCTGACTCAGGGACCACGCACGCTTTCAGGACCATGGAACAGGATGTGGCCCGGCTGCTCCCCGGGAAGGCAACACCCATTTGCACAGCACCTGCCCCCGCGTCCAAGGGACAGATGGACACGATGCCTCGCCTGCCCACCCACCCACATTCTGACTTGGATCTCTCCACTGCTAGGAATTCCCACACTCCGTCCCCATGTACCCCAGCTCTACTCCCCTCCTGGGAGCCACACCCTTTCTGGGGCCCTACCTTGTTTTTGAAGTACACCTCTATGGGCATGATGAAGCCAGCGTACCCCGACTCCTCCACCTTGTAGGGGGGCTCCTTGCACACTGAAAAGAAAGGGAAAAGGCATCTGTCAACTCCTGGCCAGGCCAAAGCCAGCAGCAGCAGTGGGCCCGCAGCTCCCCACACCTCCTCCCTGGGGCTCAGCTGGCCTGGCACAACTGCGGCTTCTCTGGAGGCCAGCTCCCCTAGGAGCATCGAATCCCATGCCAGCTCCCATGCCCAATCTTATGGCATTCCAAGGGGTCACAGGAACAGAAGGAGCCAGAGCAGAAGAAAGGTGACCCTGGCCACCATGGAGGAACAGAAGCAGAGGAACAGCAGGAAGGGGCATGAGATTAGCTAAAGCACAACAGCCAGAGATGGCCTCTGGCCACACAAGTTCACCCAACACAGGGCAGGGGGCGTGCCTGGGGCCTCAACAGCCCAGGCAGGGCAGTGCCCTACAGCGTCCACTGCCTCCATCCCTCACTCAAATGCGTCAGCTGACGCTGGGCGATGGAGACAGCCAGTCTCAGAGGGGACGGGACACTCCTGGGTCCCGTCTTAGAGCCTAACAAAGGTATTCCAAGTGACGCAAGAAGAGACTCATTAACCCCAGAGATTAAAAACCCTGACATCAAGAAAAACAGCAATGCAGGTAAAATAGTCTCTGGCAATCTCATTTTCCAGGATGAACTGTCAATGCCTTGACACACATGCTGTCATCACGGAAGTAATGTGACAATACTGTTCTCCACTTCCTAAGAAAATCAGAGCCATACAGATCAAATCTCCACTGTCCTCCACCCCTCCTGCTCCAGAGGCAACCACCGCTGGGACAGGAAAAACCCTGCCCATTGTTAAAACCTTTCTGCACATACGTCTGCACAGCATGGGGTAAGCGGGTGTAATTCTTCAGAGGGCCAGAAACTGCTGGCAAACAGTGCATGGAACATAATGAGACACAACTTTTTCAATTAAAACATTATAAGACTTTTTCCTTAAAAAAATATTTTCAACTCTGAAATATCACACATCACAAATATCTCATGTATCTCATATATCCAAACAACACTGGCCAGCCAGCATAGTAGGTTTGAAATAACTAGCACCCTCCAGGCCAGGACAGCCGGACAGCAGACGGGGGCCAAGCCGGCCTCGGCTCCAGGCACCTTGGCCCGGCTCCCTCTGCTGAGTGCCTGAAAACTGTCACCTGATATCAGGATCTGCACAGGGGTCATTACTGCTAGCAAATGCTGCCTGCACCCATTTACTGCTCCAGCACCACTGGTGTCGGACGTGCTGGGAAACAGAAGAGGCCCTGAGGAGGCCCAAACCTCAGAGCTTAGCCTTGGCGGTGTCACCACCCCCATTCTGTTAGCCCACAGCCCCCTGCCTAAAGGACAGCAGGCCAGGTCAGCATGTGGTTGTCCCTGGTAGGCTGGGGTGCTGTCATGGGTGACAGTGGCCCCACATCTCTAATCCAGCAGTCCCCTGCTCCTTGGACATCCTCCCAGTGGGTGCTGGATGGGAACTTCAGAGGCAGCCTAGCCCAAACCTCCTCCTCCCCCCCTCTTAACTCTGCAACCCCTGCAAAACCTGCAGCTTAGGAACCAAGCTGCCCACCCAAGGCCCTGGGGTCACCCAGACTAGCTCCCTCCCCTACAGCTCACCTGTCACCATGAGCTATCACGTCCGCCTCTAAAAATGCTCTGGAATGCACCCCACTTCTCATGGGGGTCACTGCCCAGCACCTCCCTAGCCCCCTGCCCTCAGGCTGGTGACCACTCGGAATGCAAGCAACTGGTCCCCGATGGCTTCCGGCTTTCAGTGCCCTGAGGAAGCCTGCACCGGCTGCACCACCTCCAGCCTCATCTCTCACCGGCCCCACCTCACAGCCGAAGTCCAGCCTCACAGACCTACTCAGATCATGGGCCACTTCCTCTATGACCCGTTCTCTGAGCTCCCCGCCATTTTCAACCCATGGTCCCCTCCTATGGCCGCCAGCGCCCATGGGCCACTCAACTACAGCACCTCCTGTGCTTACTCTGTCCACCTCTCTCCATCCCCTCCATCGCACTCAGTGTTACATCCCCCCGGCCAGAGGCAGGGTTGGACCTTTAGAAAACATACACTAAGTATCTGTCAAATACTGCTGAGCAGACCACACTCCCTGCCCTGTCGGGTCCCCTTCCAAAGTGAGGACCAGGATGTAATATGGACAGGGAGGCCAGGTCCCAGGCCGCCTCCTGAGTCTCTCTTTGGTTTGAGCAGACTGGCAGGGTAATGGGGCCCCCAGCTGCACGCAAGCCCCTGCCTGGTGCTCTGCCCCACCCAGCAACAGTGAGCACTGCCAGCTGCCCCCTTTGACTGCGTCGAGCACAGGGCCGGGCACTATGAATACTTGAGTCGGAGTGAGCCCAGGAGGAAAGTAGACATGGGACAGAGAGGAAGGGCCCATCTTCACCACACGATCCCCAACAGAGGAGGCATGTGCAAAGGCACAGGCAAAGGAGGGGCCCGGCACCTGCCTGCAGACTCTGCCCCCTGCCCGGCTTCCTCCCCCACCCCCAATCTAAATCCCATCCAGCCATTAAGGCCCAGTCAGGGCCCACCTCCCAGCAGGGACAGACCTGTCCTCGCTGGGCCTCTGACCTCCAGGTCACTATGTCCATTGAGGGCAGGTGTCTCTCCAAGTACACGTGTCACATCTGACATTGATATCCCTCCCGGATGCACACACCCTTTCAGGGAAGGGACCATCATGTGTTCCTCATGTCTCCCCAAAGGTCTGTCACAAGACAGACACTCGAAGGCTGAAAAGCATCCGTCCTTTCAACCTTTCAGAGACCTGGTGCTGGCTTCCAGACTAACTTGGGGGACCAAGTGGATGCACTGGCCTGCTGTCCCAGCTGAGACCTTGGAAACCAAAGTGACACAAATACGAAAGGAAATAAAGCCAACAGAGTGAAGTGGGCAGGAAGGTGATGTGAGCCGTCCAGAACAGGTCTGGGGGGCAGAGAGTAGATGAGAAAGAAAACAGCAAACTACAGCCCATGTCCTCAGGTTTGTGAAATGCCCAACAAATTAAAAACAAGATGCTTTAAAAAAGGAAAATTATAAAGAAAGAAAAGGCTCTTGGATATTACAAACAGTATTTACCATTTTTTATTTCAATAGAAAGACCAAAAGATAAAGCTGACGAAATCCTCCTGAATGTAGAGCAGAAGGACAGATTTTTTTAAAGAGTGAGATGTGAAGAAAAAATTCAGCAGATTAAACAAATGCTAACAGCAGCTAATATTTATTGTGTGGCACACCCACTGTGTGCCTGGCACTTTGCTCAGCACTTTATTAACTCATTTATCATTTAATCTTTACAATCACCTTACAAGGCAGATACAGTTATTCCCATTTTACAGATAAAAAGATTTAGACATACAGAAGTAACAAGCACCCCAGAAAGAGAAAATAAGTAGATGGAAATAAATTGTCAAAGAAACAAGAAAACTTCCTGGAGCTAATGTGATGGACACAAAGTGTCCAATATTAGGAGCAAAGAAACAAAAGATCCCAGAGATGTTATTAAAAGCTATCCTAAATGCTTCTATAGAAAACAAAACAAAAATCCAAGTCGTCTGCAGTGGAACAAAAACCCAGGAGTATGGGACTTCTCAGAAGACAATGAAGCAATACTTTCAAAGCTCTGACTGATAGTTATTCTCAAACTGGAATATTATACCCAACCAAACTATCAGTCAGGTGTTGAGAACAGAAGGATGGCGCTTTCAAAAGTACAAGGAGTCAAGAGTTTATTTCCCACACAACTTTCTTCAGAATTTGCTTAGGTAATTAATCTCTAGGGATATTACTTGAGAAATTACTCCAGGAAAACATTGGGTAATAAACAGATCCCCCAAGGAGAACACACAAGTCCTGGGGCAACGGCTGGAGAGGTAGCTCAGAGAAAAGCCAACCCTGATTAGAGAAACAGAACGAAATACCCAGAGGGGAAAGTTTGAATAAATGAAATTATAGGATGGAAAAAAATTGAATTCTTTGATGATAAAGACTCAGTGCAAGAGGGGAAGATAGGAGAAACAAAGTGGTCAACCCAAACATGAAGCAAAGTAAACAGGGCCAAATTTTAACCAAGAACAACAAAAAGAGCTGACTTTGACATGACCTTGAGCATTCTCCTCTGAGAGCTCACAGGATGAATGTAATCCTGGTATACTGACCAGACCTACAGTGAACACAGTAGGTACAGGTTAATGCTGTTTGCTGGCTTCTGACTCTTACAGTCACTCTCTGATCTCAGAGAGGACAACTGGGTTTTATTTCAACAACCTTAACATTGTCAAGTGCAGCTCCTAAAAGGGCGGTTCCAGGAAAGACAGGGGGAGTCAGTGCTCCTTCCCAGGTGGAAAATCAGAAGACAGAGACAAGAGGATGACAGGGCAGAAGAAGCCACTTGTGCACTCAATGTTCACAAACAATCACTGATCCTTCAGCACTAGGGACAGAGCAGCTAAGTACAGCAAGACACTTGGCTCTCACTGGGGGAGGAGGGGAGATGGGCAAGATAAATAATACATGTATGATCAGAGGCTAAAGAGAACTACAGAACAAAGGCTAAGCGGCATGCAGCCATAAAGGTAAACTGAGCAAAGAGACTGCACGTGAGAGCTGGCTGGCAGCGGACATCTGGGGAAGGGAGAAGGGGACCCTGGCGGAGGATCTGAAAGGGAAGCAGGACTCATCCAGAGTCACAAGGGCCATCCCTGCAAAAACCAAGCTCTTCACTAGAAAACCTCCAGGAGAGGGGGGATATGAAAGAAGTCTTCTGAGTTTAGAAAGTCTAGGTAAGTTAGCAAGTATTTTTTTAATTTGAAAAATTAAGAAGTAAGAAGCAAATCGGCTTCTATACTAATTTGAGGTGTGAGGAAGGCACAAAGGACAAAGGAAGAAGCGATTACCCTGAGATGGGGATGGAAGCTTCCCCTCCTCAGCCCTGCTGCTGGGTTGGGGATGTGTACACATGGGACTTAAAAGATACTTTTTAAACACATAAAGTATCATTTTAGAGACCGGAGTCCTAAAACAAATACACTGGCTTGTTAACCTGACCCATGTTTCATTGACAACTGGCAAAATGTAGTCCAGCCAAGTTTTGTAGCCACAACAAACAGCAAACCCGGCCTGAGTACTTGATACATTTGATGCTGTCTGTGCAGGGCAGCCCCAGAAAGACTGCAACCAGCAGGATTCCACTGCTAATTTAAATCCTGCCCACAGGCTGACAGGTTAGGAGGGTGCACCTCACCTAAAACACCATCCTGTTACCTGGAGCCCAGAGAATGTGCCCCTTCCACACACACACAGGCAGACTACTGGGCATCTCTGAACCTCGGTTTCCACATCTGCCTGCAGGGACTCTGGGAGGCCCCATGACGCAGGGGGTCACGAGCAAGCGCATGCACGGTACATACACTGCAGATCCTGCGGACAGCAGATGTTACTTCTAGTGGCTACTTGGTTACCCAACAATGGCAGGGACACGGAGGAAAGAAACAGTTAAAGGTGGACGGAATCATTACCTTGGGCCTCTCCCGGACGGCAGGGGAGAGGGCGGGTGAGATGGATAGGGAATAACCAGAGAGGAAGCTGCCTGAGAAGAGGAGGGCCGCGCCCAGGCAGGGGGCCACTGGCAGAGCACAACAGCAACCATGGACACCTGACGGAACGGGCACGTGGGCGCCGTAAGAACAGGACCCCTGCTTCAAAGCACAGGCTGCTTCCCTGGCCCCCACCTGTAAAACAGCCCTGGAGACGCAGAATGGAGACACAGCATACGCAGAGCTAGACCGGAAGTGCTGAGGGATTATTCCTGAAGGCTCTTTACGGAGACCTGCTAGGTCAGTGACCACATCAGCTCTCCTCCAAGAGGCTCAGAAAGGAAAGGTGGAAAGGGGGAGAAGCTGACAACTGGGGCAGGAGCGATCAGGGAAAGCAACTGCTGACAGCTGATGTTAACACCAACAGGAAAGCCTCCTAGGCCACCAGGGGCGTCACACCCCATTCCCAGGGAGCCAGACGTGTCTGCTTCCATCCCAGATGTCACCTCCCCACTAGCCTGACCTGCAGGCCTGGGAGGGGCTCCTGCTTCAGCCTGAGGCTGTCCACACCTGCACAGTCCTCGGGGTGCCCTGAAACCCTGCCCTGCACGCAGAGGGCTCAGCAGCCCCACTACCAAAGTCCTTCGTTCCTTTATCAACTCGTCCACTCAAGGAATATTTACTGGACCCAAGACACGCCAGGCCTCACACAGGGACTCAACGGCGGGGGTACCGGCTGCAGCCCGGCCCACACAGGGCTCGGAAGACTGCCACCAGCCTTATTCCAAATCCACATCGGACTCCCCAGGAAGTGCTCTCTGACCCTCACAGAGGGTGAGTCCCAGCTCTGCCCGTCAGCCTGAGTGGCTGCCTGTAATGCAGACCCGGCCAGAGGCCCAGGCGAGACCCTTCAGCCTGACGAGAGGGCAGGCTGAGAGGTGAGGCGGGGGCGGGGGACACGTGAGGAACAGCTAGCGGTCAAACGTGCACCTTCTATGCTCTTCGCCCACAAGTTCTTAAGATGGCATCTCTCGTCAGATGCTGGCCCAATTAGCAATTTCCTGATAACCCACCAGGTGGGCGTAAGTCGCCCTTCTTACCCACTGGCTACTTTCTCCCGGACACCTCTCAGTGCCCAAGTCTAAATAATGCACAAGACACAGTCACTACCTCCGCTGGGCGTTCTCTAAAAGGAACTCGGTGGATGGAGCAGCAGCAGAAAGGAGGCAGGAGGACTGTTTCCCGCATGCTCGCTGGCTCAGTGAGGGGCCCACACAGGATGCTCAGAGTGTGGGCCCTTCTGCCCCGGGGGCAGGGCAGACAAGCCCGCCAGGGGGCGACAGCGGGTTAGTGTCACAGGTGCTCAGCCTGCAGGGCTGCCGGCAAGGGCTGCACTCACCGCGCTTGGGCTTGGGGAAGCTGTCGTGCAGCCGGAAGACCACCTTCTCCACGAAGTGCTGGATGTCACACTGCTCGGGGCCGCGGACAAACACCATCCAGTCGTGGGTGAACCCCTCCGTGGTGGGCTTCTTGCGCAGTTGGGCGCGGTGTCCCAGCTCTAACTTGACCTGGACAGTGCACTGGAGGGAGAATGAAGTGGGCACAGTGTCAGCACTAAGCCACAGCGGGGGACTGCAAGCCATCCCACCCCGTCACCTACACGCCACAGTCGGCACCAGCCGTGGCAGGTGAAAACTTTGGAGTTACGCCTAGGCTCCCGGACCAACCAAGAGAGAGCCAAGAGCCTCCTGGCCCACAGCAGACCCAGCACTGTGCAAATCGCCTTGTGCGCCTTCTCTCCCTGGCAAGCCTGCCAGACCCTGGGTCTGTCCCTGCCCTCCCCCTTGTCTCTATCCCATGCACAGCCTCCCTACCATTCCTCAAATAAGCCCAGCTCAGTCCTGCTTCTGGGCCTTGGCCCCTGCCGCCTCTGGGGCTCTTCCCCACACCCTGCACACCAGCTCTTCCGTCACTGAGGTCTCAGCTCCACTCCTGCCTCCTCAGGAAAGCCTTCCCTGACCACCCAGTCTGAAGGCACCCACCACCCCCCTGCCACATGGTGTGCTAAAGGTACATCTGCTCTGCTCTTACATCGGTTCCTTGGAGAGGGATCCTTGTTCAGAGCGGAATTCCTCACCAAGATCTCCCAGTATACACCAATATGAGCAGGAGGGCAATTACCTCATTTAAGAATAGGGAAACTAAGGCCCCAGGAGCTGCTAAGCAGCACACATGAGAGAGGCGGCAGCTGGGAGGGAGAAGGGCCCGGATTCAAGCCCAGGTGTGCACCACCCAAGGGCCAGCTCCCTTCGCCACTCTGTGTCTTGCCTGGTCAAACCACCCAAATTCCTTGAGTACACATTCATTCTCCTCCATCCTACGGAATGCCTCCTGGAGAACAGAGACCCTTGGGGGCCCCCTGAGACACCCACACCAATGCCAGCTTTCAGTTCCAAAAGCAGAGAACAGAGCTCACAGCGAAAAGAGGGGGGTGGGGGCATGAAGCCCCCAGGGACAGGTCACAGGTGGGTCTGCAGCCTGGACAGTCGGCCTTCCATCATGATGCATGTGTGCAACACCCACCTGAAACATAAGGCAGCTCGGGCTGGTTCCATTCCATTGAGCACAAAGCCACAAAACATCAAAGCATCCGACACCTCAGTCCGCCAAAACCACGAACAGGGAACCTACTATAAACATCCATTCTGGTCTGTAAAATCCTCCCTGGACTTCTCACTGATACAGCCAGACACCAAGTATCAAATGCAAGAATGTTACAAAGAAAGCCAAGGCCAAATAGACACTTAGTTCTTAAGTGCCGCGATAACCAGCAGCCAGCCAGCAGCCTGGATCCCACACCGCCCAGGAGCGCCACGTGCCCTGCCTCCAAGGCCCATCCTCCCGGGCCCTGACTGGAAACCTTATACTCTGCATTTTCCACCCCGTTCCTCACCTACAGACCTTCTGTGCATCCCTTCCTCTTCTGTGGGCCCAGATCCTGCTCTGACCCCACCACTAGCGTCCCCTCCCAATCACCTGGTCTCCAGGCCGCTGTCATTGCCTGAATGCAAGGCACACAGTTCCTATCGCCCGCCTGGTTCACAGCTTCCGGTGGCCTGGAACTCCCTCAGAATACAGCCCAACTGCCTCAGCACACCGCCCATTGCCCATCTTCCCACTGTGTGTTCCCGGGTCTGAGATGCTCATCGTTTTCACTTTTTACCTTTCTGAACCTGGAATGTATCCTGCTGCCTATGTCTAAGGTTCATGTATCGAGGGCCTCCCGGGTGTACACGCATGCACATTTATGCAGACTCAACATACAAAGCTGTCACTAAGTTGGCAGCATGCCTTGGAGGCTCAGGAAATGCAAGCACCCTACGTTCCAGCGCAATGAGACCCTTACCATCCTGAGACACACTAGGACCACCCACTCCTGCCCACCTCCACTCCTCCGAGCCTGCAGCCCAGGGTGCCCTACACTCGTTTCTCTGCTAATCAAAATTCCACTTGCCCCTTAAGCCCTGGCTCAAGTGCTACTTTCTCCACAGCCCTTTCCAGTCACCATGCTGGAAACCAACTACACCCTCAGGGTTCCATGGCATCTGGGTACAACCGACCCCACGTCACCCACGTCATCCTGTCCCCGCTCCTGGCTGTTCATCGCTGTCTCCCCAGGGCCACCTCTTGCCTGGCCTTTTAACCTCTATCTTAGAACCATGGGACACAAGGCATCAAAAGTACTGGATGGATTAAACTAGAAAGACTTCCTAGCTCAGTGAGTTCTAGGCAGTACTATCCAAGAGGGACGGGCCAAGGGCACTGATCAGGACAGGGCAGTCCCAATGTATAACAGAGCTGGTGCGAGGCTCAGGGTATTGGCAAGCCAGCTGTGACCAACAGGGCAGAAGTTCCCGGGGCACTGCAAAAGAGCAGAGATTCCCTGGGACCGGGCCACCCCGCATCCCCCCCCCAAGTGGGAACTGGGACAGAGCATTTAGATTCAGCATAACACAAATGCCAGCCAGCTCTCAGTGGCCAATGGATGAGGAAACAGTATCTGAGTAAAAGTATCCCAGCCACTGCGTACCGTCTGCAGGCAGAAAAGGACACAGGCACACAGACAAGCAACCACCAGAGGATAGCAGGCGGCCAGAGGCGTGGCTGGAAAAGGAGGCGATTTTAGAAGACCAGGCAGGAGGACCACAAAGTGGCTGGAAAAGGAGGGGATTTTAGAAGACCAGCAGGACAAGTAACTGGGGAGGAGGAATAACGAGGAGGAGACTCAAACGACTCCAAGACACAGGTGGCTGGGATGTGGCTGGTGCCACGTGATGGCTGGCGGGTCACTCCACGGGAAACAGCCCCGAAAGCCCATCTGCCAGAGGCAAGCCACAGACCCACCTGAGCGCGGCACACAGACGTGCACACCAACCCCAAAAGCACATCGCCTCCAACACGGCCATCATCATCATACAAGCTTAAGTGGTTTCCCACCGAGAAACTGGCAGACCAGTCCTGGATTGCTGGGAGTGCTACAGGTGAAAGTAAATGCGGGCAATCAAACAATACCCTGGCGGAGGACGTCTGGTTCTCTGGAGTTGACTCCTTCCTATGTGATACGCCGCTTCCTCAGATTCGGTTATTCCCCCCCCCATCAGGCTGCTCCAGCCGTGGCTGCCTTCCTGGCATTTCTGATTACATGGGGCTCTAACCCGGGGCACATGAGCACCAGGGCAGTTACTGTGAAAGAATGGGACACCACGGCTCCCTTGGAAAGAGGGAAAATTGAAGCGCCAACAACCCGCTCTGGAGGCCAAAGTAAACAGGAAGGTTCTGAGGCGGAGATGGGCGATCTTGGCGGCCAGCGGCCGGGCCCAAGCTCTGCCCGGGCGGCATCTGTGGCCCGGGGGCTGGCGCCAACTCAGCCTCGACAAACCCCGGGTTCCACATGCCAATGACTGTGCGCACTGGTGCGCTCGGGCAAGGGGCCCTCCCCACAAATGCCAGAATCTTCGAAGAAATAAAAGATGAGGGAACAGCCCAGACTCTGGGCCACTGTGTTAGAACAGAAGTCACCAATTCAGCGAAACATTCCAGCTGCACTGAACTGGAGGCAAGCAAGAAGCTGAGCCCTGGCCAACTACTCTGACTTGTCAAGTCCTGATAATTTATTAGCACAGCTAAGCCAATTCCACCCCAAGGTTTCTGCCCCCTCTCCCCTAGTCCACCTGGGCTCCTCCCCTGTCCTTAACCACCAAAAAATTGAAGCATTGAAGCAAATCAGCTAGCTCGTTCTTTGGGAAGGGCACTTGGCTTAAAAAGGCTAACTGCCAGTGACGATCCCAACTGCCTTGGCAGGAACGAGGCTCACTCACCCTGCCGGCCACTTGGAGGCCCTGTGCAGAACCTCCAGAGCGGGCCGCTGGAGGCAGGCAGCCCAGGGACCTGGCCTCACTTACTGCCTTGTCCCAGCACCTTGGGGACCACGCTGCCACCCACTCCCTCCACAAAAGCCCAGAACAAAGGGAAACATTCCAGGCCAGCCCCTCTTTTACTTCTGGGAAATCACCCAAAAGCCCTGTGAGTGGAGATGGAACAGCACAAGGGCTCTAAGGGCCATCTGGGGACAGGCCTGAGCAGAGGGCCTCAGGGAGGCACTGCCCTCTCTCCAGGCCAACTGGCAAAGGGTACTTGGCACCCAAGGACCAGAATCCTAATAGATCCTGGAAGGCAGCTTGCCAGGCACTTCTTCCCTAAATGCTTAGGACCCTCCAAGTGTGGACACCAATGGCCATCACCCAGCAGAGAGAAAGAGCCGGCCTGCTTCAACAGCCCCCCCACTCTTCAAAGCCCTTCCCACATCCCGCAGAGCCTGCCCTCAGTCTGGGCCCCAGAAGGCAGGTCTTTAACAGCAAATTTATCTGTACAAGTCCCCTGATTTTCTGGTGGGAATTCTCTTCAGAAGACACCTTTTCCTCTGGGAATTTGCACTTTACCAAGTGGTATAATTATGCCTGGAGTTTGACTACTGCATCTAATTCCTTCAGATGCAGCAATTCCCTCCCAGGAAAAGAAAGCACCAAAGAGCCTTCTCCCTCGTCAGCCTAGACAGATCGTGCCAAGCTGCTGGTCCCACGGAGCAACACAACCCAAGACCAAATGAAGTACTCTTTGCAAAACTTTCCCCCCTCTGGACCCAGACAGGGGCTCTCAGGAGCAGCCAGAATGTAAGATGGGGACACGACCAACATGCCTCTGCAGCAATGCTCTAGAGTGGAGGGCCGCCTGCCCAGAGGCAGGGGCCTCTCATGACAGCTGCATGAAGCACTGGTCATCTAACTGTTGGCACACAGGCCAGTACCTGCACCCTCTCTCGGTTCCAACAGGCCTTATCTCTTTGACCCAGGGTACAAGGCTAATAACAAAGAGACCAGAAGGGCTCAATGTCTCTCTAGAAACTAAGGGTTAAGTGTGCACACCATGAGGATATGCAAATACAATCCTTAGTGTTCAGACTCCCAGGAAGACTGGCCCTCACCAGCCTGCCAGGGAGGCCGGGAACAGGGTATATATTATACACGTATGACACCTGCAGATGTGGAGACGTGCAGCAGGCATCCCCCCAGTTCTCCACACAGCAAACTGGGGAGATTTTTGAACGCACCCGACCCCAGGAAAAGCATCTGTTTCTACTTCAGGTATGCCTGCTTACAAAGCGGCTGAGCCCTGGTTACTTTTATTTAGCTAACAGTTGGTGAAGCTAAGTGCAAAACTTTGGGTTGGAAATTATGACAGACATGAAGGGGTACAGGACTCTGGTACCCGCCCTCAAAGACTTTACAACACATCGATGCAAGGCAAAAATTTGGTAGGTGGACTTCAGCGCTGGGTGGGGAAAATCCTATCACCCTCAAGTTAGTGATCTTGAGCAATTCTGAGCATTCCTCCACAAGGTAGGGGCAAAGAGTGGGATTCCCACCAGGCCTTGACTGCTCTCATGAGCCTGTGTGTCCACATCTGTAAATGGACCATCATCTCTACAAACAAAACCTCCCCTCAGGAACAACAGATGGCTACGGGCAGTGGTTCCCAAATCCAAACTTGGGAGAGCCTCTTGAAAAGTCAGCGTCAATTCAACTGTGTGGGTCAGCTGCCCACCTCAGGGGGCTGCGAGGCCTGGAGCGTCCATGAAGGGAGGATGCCCCCCAGGGGCTGGTACCACTTCTAGCTGCCTAGGCAATCCCCGCCCACCAGGGCCCCCACCCCTTCTTCCTTTCCCAGTCGGAATTCCCAGCCCCTGCTCTGTCTTTTACTATGGAATGCCTACCCTACCATCCTTGAAGATAAATCACTTGCCTCCCGGACCTGCCCCACCAAATACATCACCCCTTTCCCCATAGAAAAATACAAATCCCACAGTCAAGGACTTGAAGGTACAGACTCAGAGGTACGAGAATCAAACAAGTGGGTTACAGTCAGGGCAGAGGGAACAGAAGGACCTTCCTGGCCACAGGGAAGGGATTTCAATGCTGAGAAGCCAGGAGCCCAGAGCAAAATGCAGAATCCCCCTTCTGAGCTGGGCTGAAAGTTCTAGAGTATACAACAGGAAGAGAGTCAAGGCCTCCCAAAGCCAGCAGGCCCTCAGGGGAAAGTCCTGCTGTTTCCCATCATATCAAGGCATTTACAGGAGTGAGGCACCTCCAGCTGAGATTCTGCTGGATTCAAAGAGTTTCCCACACACAGAAGTCATCCTGAACCCTGAGAGCCATTCACCTCCTTGGGTAAGAGAGCACGCTCTCTCCTGTCTCCCCAGGGGCCTGCATCTCTGTGGAGAAGGGGCCCAACTCCCAGACTCCTCCCAAACGTGCATGAAAACACAGCCTGGGACAGAGAAGCAGTCTGCGGGGGCAGGGAGGAGTGACGCACCCACTTTCCTTTGGGACCCAGACCAGCACTGCCCAGTGGAACTTTCTGCCATAATAGAAATGCCTCTGTAGTGCCCCACAAGGTGGCCAGCAGCTCAGTGGGGTGGATTTCGGGCTGGGGCGACAGAGGAGCCACCTTTTTCATTCCAGTTCGTTCAAATTTGGACACCAAGTGTGCAAGAGGCTGCTGCACTGGGCTGTTCTCCCTCTCACCAGGCCATCCCAGCAAGGCCAGTGTCTCCCTCTGTCACAGACTGAGACTGCCACCTATTCTCACTATACCTCTGCCAAGAAAGACAGCCAGCCAGATGCCAAGACGTAGCACAGCACCCGGCAATGGACACACGGGCTACATGTCTCCCAGAACTAGCAGGTTGCCCACCTTCTGGGCCTGTGTGGTGCCCAGCAAGACCCCCAGGGGTGGGCTTTGCTGCCAATGGACTCTGAAAGTATACTTTGTTTTGTTTTTTATCCCAATACAGATTGGAGGCAACAGGCTACAGACTGGAGGCATTAGGCATTGTACCCTGGAGGGAAATGAACTCACACGGCATGTAGAAATCCACCATCCAACGGCTACAGACTCTTCCTTACCTCTCAAGAGAAAGGTGGCAACACCGAAGCCAAAAGGGAAATAGTGGCACGAGGGTGCCGCCAGCACGAGCCTCAGTGATCCTGTACCACCATGAGTGGCCAGAATGGCAGGGCAGGTCTCCTGTCCCCCAGCCACACCAGCGCCTTACGAGACAAGAGCCGCCTCAGAGGCGCCAGCAGCCAGGAACGCCCCGACCTGCCCTCACTAACGGTGGAGACTTCAGCTGCCACCCCTACACCGCCTTTCCTGGCCTTGTGCCCCTGGGCCCAGGAGAGGATGAAGGAACAAATGATCCTATGCTGGGGGCCACAGTGGTTCTGGCCTTGAGGAGGGAAGGGGCCTGCGGACTGAAGAGACAGCACAGGGCTGGTAAAGAGGGGGCCTGGGGCTTGGCTCCAGGTTTCTGGATGGGAGAGGGGCCCTGGGGGGATTTATGGAATTTGGGGTATCCCCCTGGGTTTGGAGCAAGGCTCTGCTTGGTGAAGCCTCTGAGATGCAGGGGGCTGTGCGGGTAGAGGGCAGTGGCTCAGAATCGCAGCTTCAGGCTGGGGGCTGCTGAAAGCAGTAGACCCTGAAGAGAGATTCTGGGAGACTGCAGGACTGTGAAGGGAGGCTGGCTGAGGCTAGTGGAACCAGATGGAGGACACAGATCTGGACTGGGGGAAAATGTGGGGAAGCGTAAATCAGGGTCATGGGGTCAAGGCGGCCCAAACTGAGGGGATCTCATCAGGCATCTGGTGTCTGATTTGGTTTCTGGTTTGGGGGATCCAGGTCACAATAGAAAAACTGCCCCTGGTCTAAGAGAAAAGACTCTGAGAATGAAAGAGACAGCCCCTCAGGTACTGGGTGCCATGGGAGGGTGCCCAGAGCCTGAAACCAGAGGGACCAGAAAGCAGGACGGGTCAGAGGAGTCTGAGGAAGCAAGGCCCAAGGCGGCTGCTCAGTGAAGGCCTGGGTCTCTGCGGGAAAAGACCCAGGCCCGGACCAGGCTGGAGGGGAAAAGTCGCTCAGGTTGACGCTGAGTGGGGGCATGGGAGAGAGCGGACAGGGCTCAGGCCTGGGAGAAGATGAGGGTTAAGGAGGTTTAGAGTGGGCCTGGGTTCGAGGAAGGAGTGGGGCTGAAGACCAGGGTCCCAGGAGCTCAGGGTTTAAGGGAGAAGAGAGAGCAGGCTGGGGGCTCAGGGAGTTTAAGGGCTCTCAGGGCCAAAGATCCAGAGACCAAAACAGATGGAAACCACCCTAGATCCAAAGGGGAAAAGGGGGGCAGGCCAGACCCGAGAAATCTGAAGGATCCCCAGGGGCGCCCGTGGGGACATTGGGCTGGGACCTCAAGGGTTGTTCCAGGGGGCTCTGGGCCGGACTGGGGTCCCAAAGGGCGTTCCAGGGGGAGGTCGGGGCCGCCTGTGGGGACTCTGGGCCAGGCCGGGGTCCGGAGGAGCGTCCCTGAGGGTTCTGGGCCGGACGGGGGTCACGAGGGAAGTCGCAGAAAGGTCTGGGCCGGGCCGGGCTTCCCAGGGGCGTTCGGGGGCTCGGGCCAGGCCGGGTCGCGGATGGGGGAGGGGCGCCCCCGCCCCACATAAAGGCCCGGGGAGCGGCGGCCGCGCACAAAGCGGGACGGGAGGGCGCCGAGCGGGGTGGGGAGGCCGGGACCGAGGAGGGCCGGGCGGGCGGGCGGAGGGAGGGAGGGAGGGAGGGAGCCGGCGGGCGGCGCGGGCTGCGCTGGGGTGGCGCGGCCGCTCCTCACCTGATTGTCCATGGCTGGCGCCCCGCCCCGCCCCCGGGCCCCGCGTCGCTCGCCGCCGCCGCCGCCGCTCAGCGCCGCCCCGCCGCCCTCATTACGCTGCTGTCTGTCAGGCACCGCCGCCGCCGCCGCTCCCGGCCGCCCGCCCGCCAGCCAGCCCCGCGGAACCGGAAACCACCGCCAGCCCGGGTCGCGCACCGACCGCGGGCCCCCGCCGCCGACTCGGGCCCGCAGCCCCGACTGACAGCCACCTAGGCCAGTCGTCGGCGCGGACGGTCTCTAATGGGGCGGGACTTCCGACCTGGCGGGGGTTGGCCGGGCTGTGGTCGGAGGGACGAAGCCCTCAGCCAATGGTAGGCCCGGACGGGAGGGGCGGAGGGAGGGAGGGAGGGAGGCGCGACTCCAGCCCTGCCGAGGGGAGCGCGAGGTGTGCGCCGCACGTGGAGGGGGGCGGGGGCGGGACAGGGGCGCCGTGCCGCGCCTGCGCACTGCGGCCCGCAGGGGGCGCTGCCTGGTGGACGCAGCTTCCCCGGGTCCCAGCTGGGGTGGTTCCACGGGTTCGAGCTCTGGGCAGGGAGACCCAGGGCCGCTTTTGTTTCCTGGCCACGTGTTGCTTCTGTGTGATGGAATGAGCCCTGGGCTCTGGAACTGCAGATTAATTTTGCAGCCCTGGATCAGCATCACGGCAAGTCTGGCCAACTCGCTTCTCCCGGAGTCTCAGTTTGTGCATCTGTAAAATGGGGGCAACCAGAGTATGATGGGATGCCAATTCAAGCTAAGGTGAATGACATACATTTGAAATTGGCTTCCTTAAAATGGTCTAAAAGGTCTCATTTTACCCACGAAATTTACACTGCTAATCCTTCCCAAACCTACTTTTAGTTTACCATGATCATACAATTTCATGACTTGCATATTGTATTTATATCGGATGTAGGCAGAGTATCCCATCTTTTTCAGGATCTTGTAAGTCACTTGTCTCCCAGACATTAGAACTTGAACTTCTACCTGCGATTTACTTCTGCCTGCAAGGACCCTGATAAAGTTATTTTTAAAGTTCCTCCTTATCATAAAAAATTCAAGATTTTTAGTTTGTTTTTCTGGGTGTTTCGTTTGTGCTTTGCTTGTTTTGTTTTGCCCTCCTTTATCGTCAGTCAAGTGGTCGGATCAATAACTGGAAAATCAGTAACTTTGAAATAGAAGTAAGTACAAAAACTCTGAAGGAGGCCAGACCCTGTCATAGTAACACTGGACTTTTTAATCTAAAGCAGGGCATGCTGGGGAGAAAGAATAATGGGGAAACAGCCCGTGATGAATTGTCCATCAATGGATGAATAGACAAATTGTGGCATATCCATATCCATACAGTGGAATATTATTCAACCTTAAAAAAAAATTCTGACACCTGCTACAGCATGGATGGACCTGGGGACATGGTGGTCAGTGAACTAAGCCAGACACAGAAGGACTGACCCTGTCTGATCTCACTCCTAGGAGGTCCCTAGAGGAATCACATCCACAGAGACAGAAAGTGGATGCTGGGGACCAGGGGCTGGTGGAGGGGATGGGAATGGGTTTCATGGGGACAGAATTTCAGTTCGGGAAGCTGGAAAGTTCTGGAGATGGAGGGTGGCGATGGTTGGGCATCAACGTGAATGTACTTAATGCCACAGAACAGGGCACTTTATAAAAGGTGAAGATGTCAAGTTTTATGACCAATACATATATATATATTTATACCACAATTAAAAAAAAATTAATGGACTATTTGACATCATGAACCTATAAGTATCCGTAAGTCCTTAAATGATAGTAAAACAAGAACAAAGCTCATCTGTCCCCTTTGAAGGTGACAACTGTACCAACTCCTTACTTGCCAAGCCTTTACAGCATAAAACCAGCCCCCGTTGATAAAAGCTCTTTTTACAGAAAAATGCGAGCCAGTACTGTTTAAAGCATGATAGAAAAAAATCACTACTGTGAATCCCCCAACAAATAACCATTGCAGACAAGAGTCACCAGTGGATGCTAAAACCATTAACGGAAAGGATCATCTCACGTCCACCAAAGATTATCCCTGAGATTGCCTGCTAGATAACAAAGAGGAAAAAATAACCTTACAATGGAAGCATCATACCATCGCCGTCTTAGTCCAGTGACGACTCTTACCAGCCTAACAGTTGGACATGCAGAATGACAAGCTTCTGCTAGGGTGTGCTGGGAAGCATGCAGCACCAAAATGAAAGTGTTCTTGCCCCCAAAATTAAACTTCAATCAAATTACACTTTCGGTCCTAACTTTCAATTTACAGGAGAAACACATGGAGAGAGGAACATGAGAGATGACACCATGAGAAGTGATTCAATAAACCCTGAAGGAGGAACTCTCAACAGCCTGGCTTCCTCCAGTCAAGAGGATGGAGTAAAAGAAATAGGGACTGCCTGGGGTTGCAAGAGATGACATCACAGCCAAATGCCATGTGGGGCCCTGCATTGGATCTTGGGGCCTTGGCCAAAGCAGCTGTGTCAGCTGGGGAACTCTGAACATGAATGGTAACAGGTGATCTTTAAATTTCTATTTGGTTAAGTGTGATAATGGGATTATGGTTGAGTAGGAAATAGTCCTTATTTTTAGAGATGCCTAAGGGTGAAATGCCACCACACTAACTACCTTTAAAATATAATTTAAAAAACTAGATGAAGTAAAATTGGCCAATGTTAAGAATTGTTCAGCCTAGGTGATGGGCATATATATGAGAGTTCACCAAACTGTTCTCTGTACTTTTCTGGGTGTGCACAATTTCTTTAATAAAAAGTAACAAATTTTTAAATGGATCCTCTACCTAAAATACAACCACTGGATTCCTTCCTTGGGAGGTAAACAGAAGGTTGCCCCATTTTCTCAGTACCAGTGAACTTGTGATAGCCAACACCTGCTGTTTATGAGCTCAGTGTCGCCTTATTTCACCCCAATGATACTAAGAGGTAGGTATTGTTGTCCCCATTTTACAGGTGAGGAAACTGAAGCTCAGAGGAGGTGAGTGAGTTGCCCAGAGTTGTATGGTGAGGATATGGCAGAGCTGGGGACCTCCTCAATGAGACTGACCCTGACCATCCCACTTACATACACATTTACCTAGGAGGCCCCTTGTCTGTCTCCCCTCCTGGCCAGAATGGAAGCTCCAGGAGGACAGGCATCTTGGTGGTGGTCACTTATGTATATCCCGAGCACACTGCCTGGTACAGGGTAAATGCTCAATAAATATTTGTTGCATGAGATGCAATACTACTGAATCACATAGCGAGTGGGCTAGTTCCTTTTCAATTCATTTTTTAAAATTATTTTTGTATCATTAATGTACAATTACATGAGCAACATTATGGTTACCAGACTCCTCCAGACTATCAAGTCCCCCCCACATACCCCATTACAGTCACTGTCCATCAGCATAGCAAGATGCCACAGAGTCACCGCCTGTCTTCTCCATGTTACACTGCCTTCCCCACGTCCCCCCTCCCACACTATGTGTTCAATTCGTTTCTGATCTAATTCCTGCAACAAGAAAGTCTTGGCATCCGTGCATCTTCAGCCCCTCTCCGGCACTCCCCAAGCTCCTTCAAGGACAAGGGAACAGATTCAGAGGTCAGAGTCTGGGACAGGTTACTGCCTCTGGTGTAGTGCTTCTCAAACCCGCCTAGACATTGAAATCTCTTGAAGAGCTTTAAAAAATACCAGTGCCCACTTCCCACCTTCAGAGATTCCAGTTCATTAGTCTGGAATAAGACAGTCACCCCACACCTTAGTCTTTCTTTCTCTTCTTTCTTTCTTTCTTTTTTTTTTTTTATGTTCAACTGGGGATTCTCATGTGCAGGCTGAGTTAAGAATCCCTGAGGTGCAGTTAACACTTCTTGTTGTTACTGTATCTACAAGTAGCTCCTTGAAGCAATACAGTGTGTCTTTCTGCAATACAGCAGAGTGACCCAAGGAGTAGATTTAAAGAAAAACAGAGCAAATTGTAATTTGAGCATTTAGCAGAATGCTGATTGACACGTTATCCCAATATTACAAACAATGAAACTGAGACGCAGAGGAGGATACAACTGGCCCAATTCCCACGGCTAGGAAGTAGTATTTTGGGCCTGTGGAGTCCAGCCTGCTGTCTGTAACTGAACTGCGACTGCCTTAGGTCTCTATCGCCCTCTAGCCGTTCAGATTATTTGCACCCAAGGGGAGGGCTTGGCATTCATTCCCCTACTGCATCACCTCCTAGAAAGTTCATCCCTTCAAGATTGTTTTTGGAAATCATCTGTCTAGCCTCCAGCATGTTCCCTGCACCTCCCAGTTTCCTGCCAGCCACAAATGTACACACAGCCACTCGTAGCAATATTGAAAATGACTAAGCTGGAGCAGAGCCCAGTGGCCAGTTAGAGATCTTGCCCAGATTAGCTGCAACTCAGAGCAGACCTTGGATGGCAGAAGGAGGGCGTCTGACCTTTAGCTCATAGGCAATGGGGAGTCATGAGTGGTTTGGGAGCAGACCAACACTATATATGCGATGAGGCATTTCTCCCAGAAAAAGAGCAGTGCACTGGACTCTTTGCAACTCTCCTACGTCATTCTGCCTCTTTTCTGGCAACAATCCCTGATCTGGGGTTTCCTCCCAGGGCCAATGATGAGCCTTTAAGGCACTTCTGCGTGAATTTTACAGTGGCAGTCCTTCCAGGAGAATGCCAGCTCATGACAGGACACATGCTCAAGGATGACTCAACCCCGCCTGCCCCCGTTTCCCCACTGTCGGACCTGAAGTCAGGGGGGCTCCCCAGCCAGAGGAGGCACATGCCCAAGCCTGGCCAACCAAAGGACTGCATCCCTCTGGCGCCTAGGGGCAGAGGCGTGACCCAAGACCAGCCCTCTGGGAGCATTATTAAATTTTAATTATGGTCAAATTCACATAACATGCAACTAATCACTAATCCTATTAAAGTGTACAATGTAGTGGCATTTAGACTATTCATGACATTGTCCAACCACTGCCTCTACCTAGTTCCAAGACATATTCTTCACCCCGAAGGACACCCTCTTCCCATGAGCAGTCACTCCACATTCCCTCCTCTCGGCCCCTGACAACTGCTCATCTGCCTTCTGTCTGGGCATCTGCCTATGCTGGACATTTCACAGAAATGGGATCCCACACCATGTGGCCTCACGTGTCTCTTCTCTCACTCAGCATCCTGTGTTCAAGCATCTTCCACATTGTAGCCCGTGTCTGTACTTCACTCCTTTTCATTACAGAATAATATTCTCCTGTATGGACATACCACCTGTGGTTCATTCAGCCACTGCATTGATGGTCATTTATGTGGTTTCTACCTTTTGGCTCCTATCAATAGTGTGAACATTTCTCTGTAAGTCTTCTCTGGAATACCTGTTTTCACTTCTTTTGGGTATGTATGTAGGAGTGGAATCGCCAGGCCACACAGTCATTCTCTTTAACTTTGAGGAATCACCAAATGGTTTTCCACAGCTGCTGCCGCATTTTTCATTCTTACCGGCAAGGTATGAGGATTCCAATTTTTCTTCATTTTCTCCAATGTTTTTTTTTTTTTAAATCAGGGCCCACTTCGTGGATATGAAATGGTATCTCACGGTTTTGATTTGCATTTCCCTAATCAGTCTCGCGGAAGCACAGCTCGCCTCCCCTGAGAGAACACCATGACATTTTTGCAAACAACTTCACAAGCTTGAGGAAACTCCCACCCTCTCCATCCCTTCTCCCCATCAGGATCCATCCTGGGGCCACAGGTGAAGAATTTCTCGTTTCTAGAATAAGCACCTCTAAAGGATCCGGAAGCAGGGGACTCGGGATCCAAGTTCAATCCTGCTGCTGATTCACTGTGGTGCAAGGAACTTTGGGGGACGGACAGACTTGGGTCAAGTCCAGGCTGTGTGGTCCTGGGCAGGTTGACTTGCCCTCCCTGGGCCACATCTATAAAATGAGAATATTGTCTACTGCAAGGGTGGTGGAAGGGGTATTAGGTTCAGGGATATGTGTCATGGGCAAATAGGAGCGGCCCCTCCTCTTCCAGTTTCCCTCTCTCCCCAGTGGGCCAGACGGGCTTGCCTCTGACTCCTTTGGGAGGGATGCACCCCTGCGGACGTGATAACAGGCCAGACGACCATCTTCTACGACAGTCAAGTAGTCTATGGACACTAAACCCACCTCAGCCCCCAGGCTAAGAACCTCTAACCAGGCGCTCTCCCCCGTTTGCTAAGCTCCAGCAAGACCACTCTTTCCATTGCTACAGTCCATTCCCACCCCCGGGGTTTCACATACGCCATTCCTTCTGTCCAGGTGGGCTTGCCCAGCTCCTGGCATGGCTGGTTTCCTTCAGTCATAATGGGCTCAGCTGCAAAGTGCGTTCGCCACTGAACACCGATGTGAAAGGATGTAGGAGCTGCTCCCCCACGTCGCGGTGCTCCAGAATTTTGCCGTGCTTTTTCTTTTTTGCAGCACTTATCAGTGTCTTGGAGTGCCTTATTGTGTGTCTTTTTATTTATCTGATGTGTGCCTCCTCATTAGGGCAGGGGCCTTACACATCTTTCTTGTTTTGTATACCCAGGGATAAGCGTCAGACATAAAATAATAACTCATTATGTATTTGTTGAAAAGATGAATGAATGAATTCCTGATTAGGTGGGAAAATATATTAATGGATAGGATGATTGAATTATATGGATGGATAAATGAATAGATAAATAGATGGCTATGGATGGATGGATGGGGGGTGGATATATAATTGTATAAATGGACAGATAGGATGATTGAATGATCTGGATGGATAAATCAATATAAATGGATGGCTAAATATAGATGGATGGATGGGTGAGAGATGGGTAACAGGATAAATGGATGGAGGAAGGGATAATGAGTGATAGATGATGGGTAAATAATGGGTAAATGGGCAGATGGATGGATAGATGAATGGGTGGTTCAGTGGATGGACGGATACCTTAGTGAACGTACAGGTAGATAAAAAGAGGAAAAGTATAAAAGAATTAATGGATAAATTAATGAATGTGCAAATTAAAGGATAAATGGATAGTTCAAAAGATGAATGGATGGATGGATAGAGGAGTGGGATGGATGAATGGGTGGACGGATGAATGGATGGGTGGATGTATGGATAGATGGATAGACTAAAAGTTAGTAGATGGATGGATGTTTGCCAGACTCCACACTAAGAACTTTACACATATTATCTTGTTTTATCCATACAGAAATTCCATGAACAAAGGAATATTTCCATTTTACAGACAAGGTGTGTGAGCTTCGGAGTAAGAAAAAGTCACTTTCCCCATATGGGCAGGATTCAACCTTGGGTCTGCCTGACACCAAGCCTTGTGCTTTTAACCACCATAGAAACCATCCTTCCCTTTTCTCCCCAATTTGAGAAGCAGAAGTGGGGACCCCAGCTCCCATGATGCCCATACTCCAACAGCACCCAGAGAGCCCAGTCCAGGCCTCCGTGTCGCTCCTCTGTCCACCAGTGAGTCAGCACCACAAGTCTGTGCGGGCACATGTGTGAGCATGTGTGAGGGGCTGTGAGGTCTCTGCACACATGTGAGTGTAGAATGAGGTGACAGAAAAATAGATCCAATCTCTGGGATGCCCCCTAAGTATGAGGGACCTTGCATGGCCAAAGGCAGGTCCGAAGAGCCTGGTAGTGACTGCCACTATCTGTTAGGTGGATGGGGGCCAAGCCCCAGCCTGAGGTCATTCCCAGGGGAGGCCAGGTCCAGCCCCCGAGGTTGTGTAACAGTGGAGAAGCCTGGAACACACAGGGGGAAATGGAAGAAAACAGGGCGCAGTCACGGAAGGGAGCCCTGGCAGGCAGCCCCCGGGCTCACCGGTCTGCAGCAGAGGGGTCACGAAGCCCAGCCCCTGCCGCGCGGGACAAGGAGGATGGGGAAAGCGAGACTGCAGGAGGGAACGGCGAGTGTCTCTCAGACTCCTGATCCAGGCCCCCCAGGTGAGTGGGCAGGTGGCTCGGTAGTCGAGAAGCCAGCAGACCTCAGCAGGCCTTGTCATCACTGCTGACTTCCACGTAGGGCAGCCCCACGGGCCAAGTGTCCCGAGGCCAGTAGCGGACTTTGAGGGTTTGGTCTGGCATCTCGTACCTGGCGTCCACCAAGGCCATGGTGGCCATGCCATAGGGGAAGGTGATGCTGATGAGCACGTGCCTGTGGGGAGCAGGGAGGTGAGGGCCCGGGATACCACCAGCCCCCACGTGGTCCTAGTGGATCCTGACCTTCCCAAGGGGCCACCTGGACCTGACTCCCTGACCGCAGCCGGTCCCGCTAGCTGGTCCCACTAAGTGTGTCTCCCCTCGGCCCCCAGGCTCCTGCTCCAAGCTCTGGCATCTGAGACTGTTTGGTTCTGGGGCCCCAGACCACAGAGCAGGTGCTTACCAGATACTGTGCATGTAGAAGAAATTAATCTGCTGCCAGAAACTGCAAAGCAAGCGGTCGCTGATCCAGCTGGTCAGTGCAAAAGCCCAGAGAACCACGGAGACCTCCATTAAATGCCGGAGCTGCTTACTGCTCGTCCTTGGGAGGGGAGAAGGGGAAGCAGAGCCTGAAGGGGCTGATGGGAAGTTCCTCCTTCCAAGGAGATGAGACCGGGAGGAGGGAAGGACCAAGGGTGGCAAGGGGCCGGGGCCTGATCTGGGCTTCCTGCTAACATTTGCCGAGCGCTTACGGGATGCCAGGCTCACTTCTGGAAGTCCTTCGGATGGACTCTCGGTCCCCACAATGACGCCATCTTCCCATTTTGTAGATGGGAAAACCGAGGCATGTGAGATTAAGGGATGCCCCACCCTCACCTGAAGTTCCACAGCTAGAAAGTGGCAGAGCTGGGGTCTGACCCAGGGTTGTCAGATGGTAGACTGAGTCACCAACAAGCCTTTCTGTGTTTGTTTGGGGCTGTAACTGTGTGTGAGCGCCTGTGAGTCAGCACACGGGAATTCATGTCTGTGTGGCTGTGAGAGCGTGCATGTCTGTGTGTGGGAGGGTGCATTCTCCGGAGGCCACGTCCTGGGACAAGCGAAAATCAGCACTGGCATTTCCCCAACAGAAGAGCTAACTCGGTGTCCCTTAGGAAAGACCACATGGGGGATTAATGAGGCAGTCACTCCTTTATGGATAAAAGCACAGGTCCTGCCCGCTGGCCTAAAATGGGACAGTTTGAACATCAAAAAAGAATAATGAGTAAGAAGTGGCGAGATCTGAATAAAGTCTGTAGTCTCCTTAGCCGTACTGCTCCATTGTCCATTTCCCCCTTTTGAGAACGTGTTAGGGTTACAAAAGATGCTGCCGCCGAGGGCCCCTGGGGAGGCTGGGGGAACGGTACACAGGTCTCTGTGCTGTTTTTGCAACTCACTATAAACAGTTAAGGATATAGCACAGTGACTGCTATGAACTAAAACCCTTCAGAGATATAAACATCCGTGCGTTCATAATACCACTTTTAAAAAAACGTGGTTGCAGCTAGAGACAGCTAAGGCATTAACTCATCACTCTGCACACGGATAAGTACAGGGAAAGAATCAACCATCTACCCTGTCTTTCCAAACCATATTTCAAGGTTTTGATGAGCAAAAGTCTCTCTGGATGGCGGAGCTCCAGAACATCAGAGCAGAAATCACAGAATCTGTAAAAGATGTTTTTCCAAACTGCTAATGAGATCATGGGTGGAGGCAGCATGCATCGCTGCTGAAGTCGTCATCAGGTGAAAGGTCAGTGGAAAACTTTATAATGAAGGGACGGAATGGCACCAGCTGAATCTACGGATCCCCCTTAACTGGGCTAAACGTGGGAGAGCCGCTCCTTACAGTCTCCTAGGCGGATGTAACAAGAAGCACCCAGTGCCACACATGAAATACTCTAGCCTAAAAAAAAATTTAAACCTAAACCTAGATCAAACTATTAATCCCCACGAAATACCAAACAGGAATAATAATAATAAGGAAAAATGTTGAAAGACACCACAGGAAGCAGTCAGCCAATGTTCAACAGGTCAAATGATCAAGTTTCTGTTATCAAATAAGAGGCCCAGGGAAAGGGGGAGAGAAGGGAAAACTGCTGTGAAGTGAAGAAGATCTAAGAGACTGTGTTTGGGTCCTATTCAAAGACCAGGTGTAAGAATGCCCCTTTGAGAAACTGAGGCAAATGGTGCAAACTGGGTATCAGATACTATTTGAAGAAAGTATCGTTAACGTTGTTAGGATTGTGGGCCATATTTTCCATTTGTCCCTCTAGAGCCTTCCCTTCTCCACTCTGCCTTATGCTCCAGGGGTGCTGAGGTGCTAGACCAAATGCAGGGGTTCCCTTGTCTTTGGGCTTCCAGTTGGGCTGGCCAATGGTTTCCAGCTGCGGTTGGCCAGCGGGAGGCCCAGTAGGAAATCAAAGGGTAAGAGGAGGGTACTGTTTGGATATTTACTCCCCTCGCTCCGTCCCTGTGGAGTTGGCCCAGGCTGGCCACAACTAGCAACTGCTCTTGAGGTCCCAGTCCTCGCCAAGGGGACCTCTCCTCGGGCTGCCTCTTTCCAGACTCTTCGATCGCTCTCTCCCCTCGACCCTCCGCCTCAGGCCTCCTGATGGTCACGGAATCCCACTCTCCTTAACACGGATTCTAAAGGATCCCTGGTGATTCCCCTACACCCTGTCCTCTCCTCTGTAAATAACCCTTTTATTCACCTCGCCTCAAACGGCCCCACTTGAGAGCTCCTTCTCTACCTTGCTAAGACCTAGCATGGGTTAAAACAAATAATTCCTTATCAGGAGAGTTAAATCCTGAAAAAGTAATGGGTGCCATTATATGAAATGTGGAGGGGGGAACATACAATGCAGGTGGGCAAAATGCTGATGGTGGCTGGGCCTGGCTGGCGGCCCATGGAGGTGTACGGTGCGACGCTTGCCACGCGTGTGTGTGTTGGGAGGTTTGCAAGATAAAACGGACAAGGTCTGCAGCCAGACAGCCTTCCATTCTAACCCTGCCCATGCCCCTTGCCAAGCGGAGGGCCTTGGGACATGGGCACCCCCTCCTCCAGCCTGGGGTCAGTGGAAACTCTGTGCCTGAGACGCGGTGAGTATTGTCGGCGTGCTGAGTGGGGCAAGGGAGCCGCCTCCCTGGGTGCCTGCAGCTACCACCCACTTCTTGTACTCGTGGAACACGATGTAGAGGATGTGCACGGCGATGCTGTTGAGGGCATACGCGTTGATCATGGGCCTCAGGAAAGACAGGAGGGTGCTGACCACGGTGGCGATGACCACGAAGCAGATGAACTGGGACCTGGTGGGGGGAAGGGCATGGCTACAAAGGAGGCTGTTGGGTGGGGAGAGGCCTGGGGGTTCAGGCAGGGCCAGGAGGGAAGAGGGAAGGGGCTCAGGGGAAGGCCTTGAGGCTCCCAGGTGAGCTCAGCAGAGGCCCCCAGGTACCCAGGAGCGTCAGATGAGACACCCCGGGGAGCCCAGGTGAACCGGAGCAGGGGCCGGAGGGAGTCCTGGGGCAGGGTGAGTGGAGTGCCCCGAGGGCCCAGGTGAGGTCAGCGAGGGAGCCGGACAAGCCCGGGCGAGATCAAGGGAGGAATTACAGGGGTCCCAGAGGCTAGCAAGAGAGGTGTCTTAGAAGGTCAGGTCGGCCAAGTAGGGTCAGGAGAGAGATTCAGAGGGGTCTCAGGTCAAGAGAGGGGCGCAAGAGGACCCTGTGAAAGATTCCAGGGAGCCCAGTTGATAGGCTTAGAGAAGCAGTCCCTCCCTCAGATCCAGGTAAGCTTGGGGTCCTGGGACACCCAGGTAGGCTCAGACAGCATCGGAGAAGGTTCCCAGGTTATCAAGGTAGGATCAGGGAAGGATTTCCAGGGGAGGATTAGGGGTCCCAAGGACACTCAGAGAAGGGGTCCCTGGAAGCCCATTTAAGTCAGGCAGGGTCAGGAGAATATCCTTAGGTGGTCAGGGGTGGGATTCCAAGGACTGTAACAGGGCTTGGGGAGGGGACCCAGGAGCCCAGGTGGGCTCTGGCAGGATCGACAAAGGGCCAGTCCCTGCCCCACCTGTTCTTCCCCAGGAAGGCGGGAAAGTAGCAGCGGGGCATCCATATGCTGTAACCACTGGCCAGTAGCCACAGAATAGAGATCTCATCCAGCAGCTGGCCCAGGAAGCTGAGTGTCATGTGGAAGTACATGGAGAACAGGCCTGGAGCAAGAGACAAAGGCAGGTGGTCAAAGGGGTTGTCTCTCCCCGCCCCTACCACCCCACTGTCATAGACCCCCACTTACCTATAACCATGAAGAGGGTAAAGGTGACATGAATGTAGCGGGAGCGTTTCTGGGCATAGGGGTGCATCAGAAACATCATGAGAGGCCCAAATATGAAGAAGGTGACATTGCTGAACTGGAGAAGAGGAGGAATGGGGAGGGGATGGTCAGGCAGGGTAGGCAGAGGAGGGTTGCCCCTCTGTCCAAACGGTCAGACATCCACCAGTTGGTCACTTGCGTCCTTTAAGACAATCAATCAACCCAGAGTTTGTCAGTCTTTCAGCTGATCTTGACAGTCAATTGGTCATCAATAATAGCACCCCATCCATTATTCTATAGGTTCATCCATTCATTCAGTGAATGTGGCAGAGACTACCTACTAATCTTCTACACACCTCCTCCTTTTCCTTTTAGAAATGATACTCCCCAAAGTTTAGCTGGGCACACAGCTACCCACCTAAAGACTACATTTCCAAGCCTTCCTTGCAACTCACTGTGTGTCCTTGTGACCTGGTCTGGCCAATGGGATAGGAAAGTAAATGAATATATTACCTCCAGGCCAGTCCTTAAGAAGCAACTTAAGGATTGCCCTCCACTTCCTGTGGACTGAAATGCAAATGTGGTGGTCATGAATAGGCCTTGGCCTTGTAGACAAAGGAAAGACAATGTAGAGTTGCCAAGTAGAGATGAGCCTTCTTACCAGACCTTATCTGGATCACAGATTGCAGAGCAGAATAAAAGTTACTGTTTCAAGCCACTAAATTTTACAGTGAGTTGTTATGCAGCAGTAGCTAGCTGAGACCAAAAGGAAATATTATTGTAGGCAGGGATGGGTAGGAAAAACATCCCAGGAGAGGAGGAGGGGACATAGAGGCCAGCAGATATGGCTATGTTTTGTTCAAAACCCCATGATTGCACAGTTATGTTGTTTGACCAGGTTGCTTGTGGATTAGTTACCTGTCTCTCTATAGTTAGGTACTTACCATGTTTCAGACCCAGGCAATGGTTATTACTCCCAGAATCCTATCTCATCCTCAAACCAACCATGCTGGGTAGGTATTAGCATAACCATGTTATAGAAGAAGACACTGGTTCTCAGAGTGGTCAAGTGGTCCAGCTGAGGTCACCCTGATGGCAAGTAGTGAATCTGGGATTTGAAACCAGATCCCATGTGAGTTTCTTGTGTAAGGATCACAGTCCTGTTTATCACAGCAGCAGAAACTGTTTCATAGGCTCCAATCAATGTTTGAATAGCATATGGGCCAAAGTAATAACTAACAATGACCACTAAGAATATGGCAGTAAGGGAGAGAGTGGGGATCGCGATCCAACAATCATCCTCCCTTCTTCCTTATTAACCAAACTGTGATTCGATTTATTAGGAGTGCATGTCCTTCTTGGGAAGAAGGCCCCAGACAGAGCCAGCAAGGGAATAACAATTAGCGCAAGCAAATCTGTTTCTTCCCTTCTTCTAACTTGGCCACCCAACTAAAGACTACATTTCCCAGATTCCCTTGCAGCTACGCATGGCCATGTGACTAAGTTTTGGCCAATGAGACATTGGTTGTGTTCTTACAGGGAAGGGTGTGCCTCCCGGTACTCCTTTCTGCTGGAATGTGTAAGTGGCAGGGTAGCTTCTTGGACTATAGGGATGAAGGCAATGGCCTAGAGATGGCAAAACAACCATATAGAAGGCTCCTGGGTCCCTGGCACCACAGAGCTTTCATACTAGCCCTGGGAAGCTTATGATTAGATGTTATGTAAAGGAAACATAAATCTATATCTTCATTAAACCACTATTATTTCAGGACTCTGCCACAACAGCCAAACCCATATCTTAAGTTATATAAACCCCCTTTCTCCCTTGCTCAATAAACGCGAATTTTGTTCAGGCATCAGCAGGGCATGGCCTTCAGGAAGACAGGATTTAGATGCAGGCCGGGAGTCAGACCATTGCCAATGACTGGTTAAGGAATGTATGTGTGACATAATTCTGGCTAATGAAGCATGATGGAAGTCTGATGGACTTCTGGGAAAGTTCTCTTTACTGAAATTAGGCCAGTGAAAAGGCCTTGGGACACTGCTGTGATGTTTAAGATGTGGTAGCCATTTTGCAACCTTGAGGAAACAAGGCTGAACGTGAAAACAAATCCTCCAGGACAGTGGTTCTCAAACTTTTTGTTCTCAAGACCTTCTTATATCCGTAAATGTCATTGAGGAACTCAGATTTTTTTGTGAGCTACATCTATCAAGATTTATTGTGTCAGAAATTAAAATTGAGACATCTTCAAAATACAGGACCATGTAAGTACATGTTCCCTTGGCCATCAGAAAGATGGTGTCATCTCATGTCACAAAGCCACTGGAACCCCACTGTGCCCTCATGAGATAATCAGAGTGAAAAAGGCAAATAATATCTTCATATCACTATGAAAATAATTTTGACCTTGAGGAACTCAAGGGGGTCCCTGGCAATATTTCAAGAACCACTTCTCTAGGGATGGCAGAGCAGAAAAATGGAAAGAACCAAGTACCCTGATGTTGTGGAGCTGCTGAGTTAACTTATTCTGGAAACATCTACCTTCAGACTTCCTTTTTTTTGAAAATAAGATATTGTCCTTTCTATTTAAGCTGTATCTAGTTGGGTTGTTTTGTTTGGAACCAGAGCACCTCAGTTAATGGGCCTCAGAATCCCAGTGACATGAGTTAAGATCCATGTTCCCCAAAGAAAAAATACTGAAGGAACAAAACAGCAGCAGACTCACAGAACCCAGGAACGGACTAATAGTTACCAAAGGGAAAGGGACTGGGGAAAATGGGCGGGAAGGGAGGGATAAGAGGGAAAAAGGGGCATTACGATTAGCAGATGTAATGTTGGGGGGGCACGGAGAGGGCAGTACAACTCAGAGAAGACAAGTAGTGATTCTATAGCATCTCACTACGCTGATGGACAGTGACTGTAATGGGGTTGGTGGGGGGGACCTGATGAAGGGTAGTTTAATAACCATAATATTGCACATGTAATTGTAGATTAATGATAAAAAAAAAAGATCCATGTTCCCTCACTCACTAACTATGGGTCGCTGAGAAGGTAAGTTCAATGCCCTCCTCCCCATGTCTGCATTTGAGACGTCCTCACAATGCCACCTGCCTGCTCATGTCCTTGACCCAAAGGTCTCTGAGCCCTACTAGCCTATGAGTACAATTAATGTCACAAGAATATTCGCACCAGAATTTCAAAGGCTCAAAGTTTCCAACTGCTCAAGCAGGACTTCAACGCCCCTCAAGGTCTCCCCTAGATATGTCTGAGCCACTGTGAGTATCTCACATGAGCTCAGAAACAAGGGTGATGTTCTTCTTCCACCGGCCAACTTGAGGCCAGCCAGCTTGCCTGCTCCATGACAGCCCCCCACCCCAGTAAGAGCTCCCCCTTATAAAGGTCTCCTCCATTGCCTGTGTCCCGTCTTAGAAAGTGCAGAAACAACACTCCGTTAACTGAGGAGCTTTGTTATTTCTCAGAACGCCGGTCTTAAGGATGCTGGCTCAAAATATAGAGCACAGTGGTGGGTGTGGGGAAATAGTCACCCAATACAAGGTCACTACCTACGGGCCTAGGTCCTGGGCATCGGCACAGGTTCCCAAGGCAGAAGTTCTCTTAGTTCTAGGGAAGCCCACAGCTATCTTGGGGTGACAGGGAACCAGCTCAAAGTACACAATTTGAGAACCTAGCCCTGGCAAACTGGTTTCCCAGGCCTTGGTTCAACCCATGCCCGTGTTTGTTGTGCCAAGGTCTCTGGTGCCTGCCACTGGGCAAGGTCAAACACATTTCTGAGACAGGCATTCAGCACACACACACACACACACACACACACACACACACACACACACACACTTGCCCTGTCTGTATCCTGAGACCCAGCCCCAGTGGAGCAGACACCTATCCCACACAGGGCCAGTCAGATTTTCTCTTTTGAGAATTTGAAACTGGAAGCAGACACAGAGCCTAGGAATCACCAAAATGGAGTCCACTCTTGGCAGTTCTCTAAAGAGACCATAGGCACAGGCCGAGCCCAGCTAATCATTATTCTGGTACCTTCCACAAATATATGCATATGCATTTGCGTCAATTAAAACAAAAAAGGGGGAAATGTGGGATTCACTTATAATTTAAGTATAAAAATCATATGAATAATCATAGTTGACTTGATTGATTATAGTAACTGAATTAGTTTCTCTGATAATGACTGCCTTTGCATTGTTCACTGTGTGGGAGCTTGTTCACTGTATTGGAACTTGTTTGTTGCATGGTGAGCAATAATGTCTTGTGTATTGAAAAGCTGTTAAGAGAAAAAACTTCAAAAGTTCACATCGCAAGAAAAAATAATTTGTAACTATGTATGTTGAAGGATGTTAACTAAAGTTACTGTGATAATCATTTCACATTAAAAAAATAAATAAATAAAATAAAAAATAAATAAAAATAATAATAAAGAGACCATAGGATATTGTTGAGATGTTTAAGATATGGCAACATGTTGCCACCATGAGGAGACAAGATTGCAAACAAAAGCGAGTCCTTCTGCTGAATCCTGCCCTGAACCCAGACTTGCTGGGGTCCCTGCCTTCTGAGCCCAGTATCTATCCAGTGCATTGTCCTCCTTTTGTTTGTTTATTTTGGGTTTTTGCTTAAGCTAGCTCTCCATGGGCTGAACCCAACCCAACCATCACCAGCGACACATTATCTAGGGATCTTTGGTAGCAAGCAACAGAAAATGACTTTGGTCACTTACACTGTAAAGACAAATGTCTATGTATTTATTCATTCATTCACTCATTTATTACAGGAAGCACATTAATCAAAGGAATCGCAGAAGACAAAAAAACAGAAACCAGAACAGCTCTGAGCCTCAAGTGGACAATCTCTTCAGGGGGCAACTTTGAGCACACACACGCACACAAGACTGTTCCGTCCTTATGCCCAGGCCCAGACATCAAATTCTGAAGAATATGGCCTGGGACACATCCCATGCTTTGCAAGAGGAGGCGGAGCGCTTGGACTGACCATCCCATCGAGACCATAGGGAGGAGCAGATGGTTGTCCAAGGACAAGGAGGCTGTGGATATGGAATGGGCAAAAGCGCAAGCACAACCAGTGTCCCCCTGTCTTCAACCAAAGGCCAGCCCTGGGCATTTCGAGCATGCCCAAAGATGCGGAGCCAACCAGTCTCCCAAACTCTAACCCTTCCATTTAAAACAGATCTGTGACTCCCATCAATAAAATCCAAACTCTTAAGCAAGCTTGGCTTATAAACTCTCTCCATAACTCACCTATCTCCACCTTCATCTTCATAGTCCCGGCGGAGAGGGTAACTCAGCTCCTCTGGCTGAGCCATAGCTCTTACTCTTAGCTCCAGGAGTTTGCCATGCTGTTCCCACTGCCTGGAACACTCTCTCCCTGCACTTACCCTCCTTTGCAGGGCCAACTAGTACTCCACCTTTCACCTGGACATCACCCTCTCCGTAAAGCCTTCCAGGCCCCCAAAGCAGAGTCAGGTCACCTCCCTTTGGACCCTGTCCCTCTTTCCTAACACTTGTCCACTTGTCCTGGAACTCTCTGGCTCTCCTGCTAAACGTGACTTTGAGAACAGGGACTTTGTCTTCCCCATTGTCCACCGAAACCTCAGGAAGTGGAACACAGTAGGATCGCCAGTTACACGTGTGAAAACACTTGGCAGAGAGCCCTGCACCTAGAAAGCTCTGGATAGACGGCGCCACAATCAGGGGAAAGGGACTGGCGAGGGCGGGTGGAGGGAGGGAGGAGGGGAATAAGGGGCATTACGATGAGCACACATAACGTTGGGGAAGCACGGGGAAGGCAGTGTAGCGCAGAGAAGACACGCAGTGACTCTATGAGCATCTTACTACGCTGATGGACAGTGACTGTGGGGGGGACTTGATTATGGGGGGAATCTAGTAACCACAGTGCGGCTCATGTGCTTGTATATTAATGACACCAAAATAAATAAATAAAGAAATAAACTTACAAAAAAAAAGGCACCACAATTGTTACTTTCTCATTTTTTGACCACATGAATTTACAGAGATTGTTTTTAACCTTCCCACACCCCCCCCCGCTAAGGTCCAGCTTTCTAGTTCTTGTTAGGCAAGGAGGAAATGGAATCTCAAGAGCTGGAGCGAATTCTCAGAGGTGGCACGACTCTGGGGGACTCCGAAATTTGACCGACCTCCTGCCTTGAAAGACAGGAGGACTAGACGGTGGGGCAAATATTAAGAGGGGGCTCCCTGCTTCCACAAATATCAAGAGCTGCTGTTATTGTTGTTCAGAAAGACAATAATAACAGGCTTATTAGGGGTACCGCTGCTCCAAGCTCAGAGGCCCACAGAACCAGGACAGAAGTGTGCCCCATGGTGCACAGAATGAGGGCAGAGCCTATGACTAATGAGCTTCAACTGGATGCAGAATCTCTGATAGTATCAGAGGCCACCCCAGTACCAGGGTCTCCCTCCCTTCCCTCTGGGGCTGGGTCCCCACATTTCTCAACCTGTGGCCCCACCCAGACTCAGCCAGGCTGGCGAGGCAACTGCCCAGGCCCGTGTCCAGAGCCAGCCCAGCCCTGAGCTCTGGACACATGTGGGCTGGATTCCCGGGCGAACCCTGGTAGGATCTCCACCTTCATTCATTCATTCATTCACCCAGCCGTCCACCCATCTATCCATTCATTCATTTGCTCAACAGCCATTCTTTCAGTGCCTACTATGCACACAAGGACCTTAGTAGTGCTCCAAGCCCCTGCCCTCACAGGGTACATCCACACAGGGTTTGGGGGCCATTCTGTGCCTCATCTTCCTCCTCTACCTGTGAGCAACCACGGTGAGGATTTAGAGGACCAAGTGTGAGGGGCCAGGGAGTTCTGGCTGTTTGGGTCACTGCTGAGAACCTCTGGTGTCTGGAACAGTGCCTGGTACACAGTAGATGCTCGGGAAGTTTTTGCAGAGGATAATGCATGCAAAGAGTACGTGTAAATGAGGAAACTGTGCCTGGCATGCGTGCTATAATGGCTCTCATTCTAGAATGGTTTGCTTTTGATCATTGGCACCCTGCAGAGCATCTGGTACATAGATGTGGCTGGATAGCTTGGGGCTGGATGAAGGAGAGGAGAGAGGGAGGAAAGAAGGAGGGGAGGAAAGGAGGGACAGGGAAAGAGAGAGAAAGCAGGGCAAGGAGAGAAGCGGGGAGAGAGGGAAGGCCAGAGGTAGGCAGGTTGACCTGAACTGACTCCCCATCGCTGCCCTGAGGAAAGGTAACCGGGGAACCCCTTTCTCATTTACCCAGCTGCCCTGGGCTGAAACAGCAGCCCCATCCCAGTCCCACAACACCATCGCTCCCAATCCGCTGTTCTTTCCAGGATTCCACTGATTCATTTTGTACTCCATTATTGTCTCTGCCTTCCCCCACCGACCTCCTGTGACTGACCTGAGCACGGGAGACACACCTGTTTTATTCCCAGCTGTGTCCCCAGCACCCATCATGCTAGCAGCCACTGTGCCTCCCTGCATGAGACTCAGTGGCACGAATTAAGATGCACACAGGTCATCATCAGTCGCTGAGTGGCCTCACAGTGCCATGGTTAAGTGAGAGCCTCTGGGACAAGGTAGCTGGGGTTTAACTCCACAGCTTCCAGCATTCGCACCTTTCATGTGCTTAGCAATCTACATGCTGTGCAACCTTGGGAAGGAAACGCCCCCTCTCTGACCCTTTACTGCCTCTGTCTGTAAAATGCAGAGAATAATAAGAGTACCTACTCATAGAATTGTTATGAGGCTTCCAGTAAGTGCTGTCTGTTAAAGAGAATTAACAAATGTCAAGTAAAATTAACACTTTTGCATATCTGTGCTGTTTCCTTCTATTAATAATAGCTCAATGTAGTCAATGCTCAGGCTGTTACAGGAGCTATAAGATCTCTATTTTAAAAGATCTCTAGCCTTTAACTGATGTAACTTTTAAACTTTTAAATGTTGTTTAATTTCTATTTTAGAATTGATTAAAAAATGAATTTGATTTTTAGCTCTGCTTTTGAATTCACATCCTGTAAAATTCACTCTTTACAAGTGTACAACTCAGCGGATCTTGGTCTCCACACATGGTTGTTAGCTATCACCACTCTCTAGTTCAAAAAGAAACCCCATCTCCATTAGCAGTCAGATGCCATCCCCTCCCTCCCCCAGCCTCCGGAAGCCACAGACCCATGTTCCATCTGTGGAGTCACCTGTTGCAGATGTGTCACAGAAATGGGGTCACACACCATGTGGCCTTCAGTGTCTGGCGTCTCTCACTGAGCACCGTGTTCAGAGCCCATCTGCATTGTAGTGTGTGTCAGGGCTTCACTCCTTTTCATGGCTGTGTGATCTTCCTTTGTAAGGATGGACTGCATTGAGTTCACCCTTGCATCTGCTGATGGACACTTGAGATGTCCAGCAGCTGTTTTATCCTCTCAACAGTCCTGTGAGTTCTTGAGAGCTGCTCCCATTTTGAAAAACTACTTGGTCAATATTTGCTGAATAAAAGGAATGAATGAATAAGATTTTCTCCCTAGCATGTACCACCCCTGGCATCCTGTCATCTTAATTTTGCTCCTCCTCCACCCGGGACAACAGCCCCTCGAGGACAGGAATTTTTGTCTGCTCTGACCACCACTGTGTCCACAGAGCCTGGAATGGCGCCTGACTCAATCACTTATTAAATGGCCAGCAAAATGAAGGGGTCATTCTTCCCTGGAATAGGACCCCTCCATCACCCCCGGGGGGCCAGGGTCCGACCTCCCAGCTCTTCTGTGCCCTGCCCCCGTGCCTTTGCCTATGCAGGTCCCCGTGCCAGGCATACCATCCCTTTGGGCCTTCTGAAGCTCTGGCAGGACCCCAGGAAAGAAACGCAGCAGCCCAACTGCTGCTGGGACCCAGGGGGCCTTGAAACAGATTCCCCTGCCTCTTGAAACTCTCCTAAGCTATCAGCGGCCCGGAAGGAGGCCATCAGGCCAGGCAAACAGGTGCAAACTGGAGCAGTCCACACCTTGACTCTTCAGCCTGATCCACTCAGCCCAGCCCTTCCCACACCCTTAATCTCTGCTCCTGCTGGACTGACTTCCTGGCCCTCTCAGCCCATCTGTGAGATGCAACCAGGTACCCTGGCTACACCCTTTCCAACACCACTGATTCTCCCCTGCTCAAAAGTCACCCATGGCTCCCCAGGCACTCAGAGCAGAGCACACATGCCTCTGGCTGGCGTGCCTGATTTGGCCCCTGGAAACCTCGCCCACCTTTTCTATCGCCCGTCCATCCCTCCTCTGCAGGCACCCTGGGCTCTGGCTTCAAGCCACCAACTGTTCCTCGACAGGCTGTTCTCTCATCCCCTTCGCACCTGCTGTTCCATGCGCTGTGCACGCGTGAGAGCACACCCACTCACTCCCTCAGCCCTGAGGACCCCCGCCCCACCCCCAGCAGCACGCCTCTCCGCGGCCCCTACTTCTGGCCCTTTTCCCCACCCTCGGCCGCGAGCTAACCATTTCTGATTCTGAACCCGCCCCCTCCACAGCCTGGGAGTCCTCAGCCTCTTAGGGGCCCCACGGTCACCCGGCACACGTTGGTTCACAGCATTTTTGTTGAATGAATGAGTCCAGCAATGAAT
This sequence comes from Smutsia gigantea, assembly GCA_032199065.1. Lineage (NCBI taxonomy): Eukaryota > Metazoa > Chordata > Mammalia > Pholidota > Manidae > Smutsia > Smutsia gigantea. The sequence goes on along the minus strand of JAVSCE010011785.1, from coordinate 10,238 downwards.
ATGGGCTAAATTTCAAACACTCCAACCTGCTACCCAAAACTTGTCTGTCTTCATCTCCTCCTGGATTCTAGCCACAGGAACATACCTTCCCAAACTGTCTAGCCCGTCTTAGCTCCTATGCATCTTTCAAAACCCCACTCCTAGGTGGCTTCCCCTGGGAAGCCCCCCAAGCCTCGGCTGAGGCCTCTTGTGCATCCTTCCTCCATCCCCCGACCACGTGGGGCTGGGCTCTGCCTCCCCTGGCCCCAGATTCAGAGCACCTTGCAAGCAGAAAGCACAAGGCCTTTCCGACCATGAGTCATGTCTCCTAAATGGATCGTGATGAAATCAATGCAAACAGGTTTTTTAAATTTCTGCTACATATTTTGTCTTTCATTTACAGACCTAAATCAAAAGCATTATTTTAAATAGCGGTGGAGTATGTCACCAGCACATATGTGACCCTATGCAGACTGAGAAAATGTTATGGCTTCCTTTTCACTTATTCAATTTATTTATTGCAAGTACAAATGACTCAGTGATGACCGTCTACAAACCTTACTGTCTATTGGGATTCTCTCGGGAGGTACAATGATGGAGACAAGGGGTGGGGGAACGTAATTTGTCAACCCATGTCTTGACTCAACTTGGCAGACTGCCCACAGGAAGCTACAGAATGAGCATGCCCCTGCTCATCACAAAATAAACACTTTTTAAATTGCTGGCTTAAGAGGCGAAAAAGAAAAAATTGTGTTGTTTTCTGTTTGGCTGGGTTAGCGTGTGTATGTGTGTGTGTGTTTATTTATATAAAACTATATCAGAGGCTGGCAGTCCAGCCCACCATCCTGTCTTGTATGGTCCAAGAGCTGAGAATGATGGTTACATTTTTTTAATGATTGAAAGAATTAAAAGAGTATCTTGTGACGTGTGAAAGTTACATGAAATTCACATTCCAGCATCCACAAATAAAGTTTTATTGGCACAGGGCCACGCTCATTTGTTTGCATGAGCTGTCCGTGGCTGCTCTCCAGCTACAATGGTTTCCGTCAGTAGTTTCAACAGAGACTGTATGGCCCCAAAAGCCAGAAATATTTAGTGTCTGGCCTTTACAGCAAAAGTCAGCCAACCCCTGAACTCTATGATTTCTTAGCTGAGGTGATGGGTTTGGCGTATTCAGATGGTTTTAGAAGAGACAGCCTTAGGGAAATAGTTTATAACATAACTCAGATTCAATTCTTCATCCCCTGACTGTTTGTCTGGAACCTTTTTGATAGAAGAGAAGAGAAGAAACTCCAAGTGTGTTCATGCCAGGAAAGGCTAACTATTATTTTGTGAAACTTTTGCTTCTGTTTGAAAAGTATCTGGAAATGCACATACTGGGTGATAATGATGTAGAAGTCTCCTGGCAAGTGTCATGATTGGAGGAAATCTGAGACCTGCAGCCTTGGAGAGTTTCCATGGGTTATTTAAGTTACTGCATTTAGAGCCAGGCTGAAGGAGGGCTGGATGGAGGAGAATTTTGTATGACGGCGTGCACCCAGCCCACATCTAAGTCAGCCCTCTCTCCGTGTCTTCTGGGGGAGCCCCCATCTGGGGGCTGGGCTGAACAGGGAACTTCCTGCACTGCCACGGAATCCAGGGAGAAGGGTTTCAGAGCCCCAAATCCTCTTCACAGCCCCCAAAGATCAGCACACTCAGCCCCCTCCTATTTTTTAGGCATGGATACAGAGGGTCAGCAAGAGTCAGTGTCTCTATACAGCCATAAGAAGAAAACAAATCCTACCATTTGCAACAACATGGATGGAGCTGGGGGGTATTATGCTCAGTGAAATAAGCCAAGCCGAAAAAGACAAGTATCAAATGATTTCACTCATATGTGGAGTATAGGAACAAAGAAAAAAACTGAAGGAACAAAACAGCCGCAGACTCACAGGACCCAAGAACGGACTAATAGTTACCAAAGGGAAAGGGACTGGGGAGGATGGGTGGGAAGGGAGGGACAAGGGGGACAAGGGGGAAAAAGGGGCATTACGATTAGCAGATGTAATGTTGGGGGGGCACGGGGAGGGCAGTACAACTCAGAAAAGACAAGTAGTGACTCTATAGCATCTCACTACGCTGATGGACAGTGACTGTAATGGGGTTGGTGGGGGGGGACCTGATGAAGTGGGTAGTTTAATCACCATAACATTGCACATGTAATTGTAGATTAATGATACCAAAATAAACTATTAAAAAAAAAAAGCGTCAGTGTCTCTGGCCAGAAGAAGACCACAGGGAACCCTTGGATCTCAAACCCCTGCCTCTCTGCTCTGGGATGCAGTGAGGTCAAAGGTAACAGGGTCGGAGCACTCAGGCATCCCACTCCCCCAGTCCCCCAGAAAAACTTCCAAGACCCAAGTTCAAATCCCGGCTCTGAGCACCAGGGTGACCCTGGGCATATCTTCCCACCTCCACAAACTCCCGTTTCCTCACCTGGACAATGGGATTGACTCTGTCATATATATCATGCCTTAGTGTCAATGTCATTTGGCGATTAGGTGAGATTTTTCATCCAAAGTGTTTAGTATTTAGTACAACACTTGGCGTACAGTAAGTGCTCAATAAAGGTATTGCATTTAATAAATAAAGGATTGCATTGCCCACCATCCATTGGGCGCCCGTATCACGTGTGGGGCATGGAGAGAGAGGCGTGTTGCCTGAGTTATCCACCATCCCAGGGCTCCACAGGCAGGCACTTGGCCTTATTCAGCGCACCGCCCCCAGCATGCACAGGGACAGCGTAGCTGCATGTATCTTTGGCTGCTTACATCTTTCAGGCGTTGGTTAAATGCCACTGTCATTTAGGCATCCAAGATATCTGAGCCCTCCCAATGTGGCCCAGTAACAGGGGCTGAGGGAAGGGAAGGCTCGCCAGCTTTCCTGGTATGCCCAGAACAGAGGGGTCTCCTGGGACACAGGACTTGCAATGCTGAAACCAGTGCAGTCCCCAGAAACCCAGGATGAGTTGGTCAATCTGGGCTGGGGATACAGCTGACAACAAGGTAGACACAGTCACCTCCTCCAGAAAGCCCTCCCTGATCCACGAACCCGTCTCCGCTGGCTTAGAGGCCACCTCTGGGTCCCCAGAAGCTGCCTATGCATCCCCATCACAGCACTGTCACCCTCCGCCGTGAATGCCTGGAGTCCCATCTGTGTCCTCTGCTCTGGGAGGGCAGAGACTGGCTCTTTTCCTGGTCACTGTAGCATTTTCAAAACCCATCACGGAGCCTGATGTCCAATGGATGAATGCGAGCCGGCACTCCTTGCCTGACAGATGAGCAAACTGAGGCTCCAAGAGGTAAGTACTCAGGCAGGATTCCCCAGGGGGGACGTGGAGAAGCCGGGCTGTGAAGCCCGGTCCGGTGAGACTGTGCCACCCCCAGCCCTCCGGCCCCGCCCTCACCGTGTTGTAGAACTCGGCCACCAGCTCCGAGTACTGGAAGTTGGTCTCACACCAGTCCACCTCGGAGCTCTGGTAGGCAAAGATGCTGGGCATCCTGACGCAGCGCCTCCCATCCGCCGGCTGCGTCTGGAAGAGAGAAGCATGCGAGCCTGGCAGGGCCGGGCCCAGGCGAGGCGGGCAGAGGACAGCCCAGGGCCGTGGCGGGTCAGGAGGAAAAACCTGCCGAACGGCTCCCCGGTTGCACCAGGGCAGCCTGGCTGTGCGATGGCAGCGGCTGCCTGGGACGGGCCAAGGGGCTGGGACCATTCAGGCGGCACAGTGGGGTGGGTGGGGAGGGAGCTGCCCATCCCTGCCTACCAGGAGTGGGAGCTAGGTGGACTGATTTTAGAACAGAAATTAAAAATAATAACTAGTTAACCCACCCATTGAGAGGAGTGGCCTTGCTATCCCCATTTAACAGATGAGCAAACTGAGGCAGAGGGTGAAAAGTCGCTTGTCAAGGGCATGCCAGGTGATAATGCTGGGGTGTGAGAGCAGGCAGCCGATCCAGTCCCCACTGTCTCAGCACCACCAGAGCTCCAGCGGCACCCGCCCGCCGGCCTCGGCTCAGGTCCCTGGAACCCTGGAACCCTCGGCTGTGTAACCTTGCCCAGTCACTTCTCCCTTGGGGGCCTCAGTCTTCCTATCTGTGTTACGGGTGGTTGGCTTGGCTTGAAGCCATTTCTCTCGGGCAGTTAAGAACCTCATATGCCTAGGGCACCCCAACTTCCACCAGGGGCCATCTTCAAAGCCTCTGTGAGGGGAGGAATCTGCAGAACCCCAGGTCTGGGGCCCCTGGTCCTGACTTCCAAGGGCTGTGGGAAGCTCTGGTTTTAGACTGAGTTTGAATTCTGAGTTCCTCCCCTTCCTATACTGTGTGACCTGGGCAAGCGCGTTTACCTCTCTGAGCCTGTTAGCTCATCTGTAATATGGGGAGGATGAGGACAGACCCACCTGATACAAAGGCAGACGGAGATGGAGCAGGTCAAGAGCTCCTCACTGTCTGGCCCATGTGGGCCCCAGATGAATGGTGATGGGTTTTCTTACCATAGCTGACCTTGAACTTCAAGGCAGCCTTATGGGAATAACAATAATAATGGCACACCTTTACTGACTACTTACCAGTACCAGGCTGTTTTCTAAGTTCTCAGCATTCATAATTATTTCATTAATGCTCCTAACAGCCCTGAGAGTGATGGACTATTGTTATCTCCATGTCAGTACTGAGGAAACTGAAGCCCAGAGAGGGTAAGCAATTTACCAGCACCACACAGCTAAAAAGCAAGAGAAGGCATGTCACTTCAACTCTTAAGCCTCAGTTTCCTCATCTGCAAGATGAGAATAATAAGAGTATCTCCTCTGCGGGCTGCTGTGAAGATTTAATGAGCTGTTTCAGCGTTTCCTTAGGAAGACACTTCCTGGTAATGCAGGGACCTGCATTCAGAGTCACTGGACTGGGTGGCAAATACCCCACTTCCTTTTCAATTCCCAATTTGAGGAGAGGGCTCAACTGGTCCTAAGACATGCTTGTGCCTCTTAACACTTAATCCCTTTTTGTTTGACCAAAAGCCCTTCATCAGGCTGGAATGTAGGGACATTGTTTTCACTGTATTTCTTTTTAAATAAGCTTCTTTTATGTCTGGCCATGTCCACTTTCCATTCAATGGCAAGGTTCCAAAGTTTCTTTTTAAAAATAAATCAGTGTAAGCTTTATAATTCTAGAGGTGGTTACATAAATCTATACATGTGAAAAAACTGCATACAGACACATATGAATGTAAAAGCTGTTGAAATAAGATCTATAAATCTTATCAATATAAATGGCCTGGTTTTGAATTTGCATGGTTACACAAGATGTAGCCCTAGAGAAATTTGAGTAAAGGGCACACAAATCATTGTATAATTTTTGCAACTTCTTGTGCTTGTATAGCTATTCCAATATACAGAGGGTTTTTTTCAATAATTGATTTAGGCTTTTAATTGGCAGAAGAATCAAAAAAATGTGGTCTGTCCACACAGTGAAATATTACTCAGCCTTAAAAAAGGAAGGACACCCTGACATCTCCTACAACGTGGATGGACCTCGGGGACACGGTGCTCAGGGACACAAGCCAGACCCAGAAGGGCAGACCCTGTCTGATCCCACTCCTGGGAGGTCCCCAGAGGAGCCACATGCAGAGACAGAAAGTGGACGGTGGGGCCAGGGGCTGGGGGAGAGGTGGGGAGTGAGTGTTTCCTGGGGACAGAGCTTCTGTGTGGGAAGATGGAAAGTTCTGCAGATGGACGGTGATGAAATGGTTGCATGACAACGTGAATATGCTTTATACCGCTGAGCTGGACATATAAAAGTGTGTAAGATGGTACATTTCATGTTATGTATATTTTACCACAATTTTTTTGAAAGTCACTGATTGAGGTTCTTAAAGGGGGCTTTCTTTCACAAAGTATCTTAAATAAGGGTTCAGGTGGGAGGTGGATATAGGAAAATCCTGAGGGTGGCCTGTGAAGGTCAAAACCTTGGGAAATATTAAGACTGTAGAAGCTGAGGGCTCAACCCAGAGCTGACCCTGAAGGACAAGAGGCTGAGTTGGTGTTGTCATTATTATGATCAGCTACACGGTGTCAAATGCTCTATGTTCGCACTCTGCCAGGTGCCCAGACAGCCAACTTTATAGATACTCCGGGTGGGAATGATGTCAGGTTTGGAGACCAGCGCCTGAATGAAAAGTTCCACCTGCCTCTCCACTCCCCTAGGGCAGCGATGGCCCAGGGGCAGGTGAGGGGGAGATGGAGGGCTGGCTTTAGCCAGCCTAGGTTTCACCACATGATAAAGGAAGACATAGCAGTGGCCCGGGCCCCTAAATTCCTTCCCCAGGTGGTCCAGGACAGCCTTCGCTCCCCGCGGCCACTCCAGCCTCCCCCAGCCTAGCTGAAAGCAAGGAGCTGGACTCCTGCCCACACAGGGGCCATGAGGGGGCGGGGTGGGTGGCTCTAAGGTCCCTCCCTGCTCTGCCGGGATCTGGCTCTCCTGGACCTGGGTGAAGTGTTTAGCAGCAGGAAGCAAGATGGGGTCAGGTGCCCACGCCCAGCCCAGCCTGGGGAGTTTAGGAAATCACCCTGCATGGAGCCAATTAGGAAACAGGGCAGCCAGACAGGCGCATGAGGGCTGAGGTCATGCTTTCCCTCCGCTGCGTTAAAGTAGGTAACAAACATGTAGCAACACCAAAATCTTTGTAAAAAAAGAAAAAAATTTATATATATATATGTGACTTTTTAGAGCTGAAAGTAATCAGTACCGACTGTACCTTCAGACTACACGATCGTCAGTGAATTTAATTTCCCCTTTGCAAACTTGTATTTTCTATGATGTGCCTGTTACTTGGTGGTTACAAAGACCCAGAAAAGTCATGGCACCTAGGCAGCCTCCTCGTCACCCCATGGGGGTCTACCTCCCACCCTGACCTACCCAGGGTAGGACACCCACGTTGTAGGAGACGGCCCAGGGGCAGGTGAGGGGGAGATGGAGGGCTGGCTTTAGCCAGCCTGGGTTTCGCCACGTGATGAAGGAAGAAGTAGCCACGGGGGTTGAGGATATATGTCCAGGAGTCATTGTAATGACAGGCCGTGGCTCGGCAGTGGATGAGAGGCAGGCAGAAGGGGAAGGATGCCCAGATTACAGGGTCTAGCAGAGCTAAGGGACTGTTGGAGGAGGAACGCCAAACGGATTGTGCTGGAAAGGAACGAAGTGAGGGTTGGTGAGCAGGGTGTTCCCCGTGTTTGCCCAGTGGAACGTGGTGCCGTTTTGGGAAATGAGAAGGTCCCAGATAAGATTGGGAGAGCTGGGAGTTAAGGCAGAGCTGTAGGAATGGAAAGCCACATGCCCGGAAGGATCAGCCAGCTCAGTGGTCCCCGACTGAGGGCGATTCTGCCCCCCTGGGGGACACTCAGCTGCATCTGGAGACACTTTTGGTTGACTTAGGGATGGGGGGTTCAGCTGGCATGAAGGGGGCGGAGGCAATGAGGTTCACCATCAGACACCGCACAGGACAGCCCCTGCGAGCAGGAATGGTTGGCCGCCCATGCCAACAGCACCAAGGTTGGGGAATCCTTATGCGGACACGGAGGTCACTACGCGTGATGCCCAGAGAAGTTTCCAAGAAAGGAGAAATGAACCAGGAGGTAAAATAGCAAAGGGCTGGGAGGACATGACCTAGGGGTCGATAGATAAAGCCTCCAGGACAGGTAGCAGCGTATTGTTTGAGGACCTGAGATTTAACACTGCAGAGTTTCCGGGAAGAGGTTAGAAACAAAGATGGAACAAGGACATCTACCTCACCCCAACGGGGGCAAGAGCGCCAGGAGCTGGGAGAGGAGGGAGCCATGATTTACAAGCTTACAGTCCTCAGGGGAAAGCCAGGTTTCTGTTGGGGGAAATAAGGTGAAGACAGTGTTTTGAGAACAGGTTGAGAATCTAGGGAATTTTGCTTTGGAAGGACCATGACTTCCTGGGGGGCACAACGGAAGCAGTTCAAGATTTGAGGAGGGCCATTAAAAAATGAAAAGGCATTCCATGAACTGGAAGGAGATATCTGGAAACACGTATCTGACAAAGGACTTACAGCCACAATATACAAAGAACTCTTACAGTTTAAGAAGAAGAAGGCAGATAAAATGCAAAGGGTTCCACACAGACACTTCGCAAAAGAAGATCTAGAGGTGGCCAAAAGGCATGTGAAAGATGCTTACAATCATTAGTCAGAGGGGAAATGAATAGTGTAACCACAGTAAGATACCGCAGCACCACCATTGGAAGAACTAAGATTTGAAAACAACCACCTGTCCATACAAAGTGATATTGATGAAGTGGAGCAACTGGAACTCTCAAACATTGCTGGTGGGCCTGTAAAATGGTAAAACCACTTCGAAAAATGATTTGGCAGCTTCTTCAAAAGTTAAATACACACCTTCCGTATGATCCAGCCATTCCACATTTGGTATATACCCAAGAGATGCAAAAATGCATGCTTTCCACAAAGTCTCAGACACGAATGTTCACAGCAGCTTTCTTTGTGGGAGCCCCAAGCTGGAAATGACCCAAATGTCTGTCGGCTCATGAACAGAGAAACTCCAGCACATCCACACCATGGAATATTATTCAGCCATGAAAAAGAAGAAACCAACAAATACACACAACAACACTGTGAATTTCAAGATCCTTATGCTGAATGAAAGGAGTCAGTCACCAAAGACTGCCTTCCATATGATGCCACTTACAGAAAATTCTAGTAGAGGGAAATCTAATCTTGAGTGACAGAAATCAGATCAGTCGCTGGGGATGAGGGTAGGAGAGGGCTGACTGCAAAGGTCCTGAACAGATCTTTTGGGGTGACAGAAATGTTCTCTATCTTGATTGGGGTGGCATAGTGGTTATGCAGATTTGCCAAAATTAATCAAGCTGTACCCTTAAAATGGAAATCTCTAGTATCTACAGGATTCTCCTTCGGGTTATGACAATTTCTGTTGCTTTTGACCAACAACCATGACTGGAGCATGTGCCCCCACCATTACCTCACAAACCCATTCTCCACCCACTACCGTTCCCTCATTGATTGAATTAAGTGTGCACTGAATGCCCACTATGTGCCAAGCCCTGTCCGAGGTGCTGAAGTAAGCGGTTAAAGAAAGTAGAGAAAAACCCTTGCTCTGGTGGGCTTACATCTTAGCAGAGGAGGCAGACAGTAAACAAAATAAGCATTAAACGTATTGTATGAGAGCCCTTCTCCAACGCCAGTGCCCATCTGAATCGCCCGGCAATCCTGTGGACGTGCAAATTCCTTTTCGGCAGGTCTGGGGGGGAAACCTAAGAGCACATATTTAACAAGATCCAGCTAATGGTGACGCTGCTGGCCCATGAAGCATCCTCTGAGTACGGAGTACTCCGCTAACAAATTTTGTGTCAAGAAAAATAAAGCAGAGAACAGGGATAAGGTGTGCGAGGAGATGAAGGTAGGGTCTTTTTCTTTTTTTATCAAATGTACATCACACTGGTTCAACAGTCCACCTCCCCCTCCTCCCGCCCCTGCCCACAGCCCTCCTCCTTCGTAACCACTTGTCACTTCTCAGTGTCTACGAGTCTAATGCTGTTTTTGTTCCTTCTGTTTTGCTTTGTATTGATATTCCACAAGTTAAGTGAAAGCACATGGTATCTGTCTTTCTCTGCCTGGCTTATTTCACTAAGCATAATACCCTCTAGCTCCATCCATGTTGTTGCAAATGGCAGGATTTCTTTTCTTTTTATGGCTGAATAATATTCCATTGTGTGCATGTACCACATCTTCTTTATCCATTCATTTACTGATGGACACTTAGGTTGCTTCCATATCTTGGTTGCAAACAGTGCAGCGATAAACATAAGGGTGCATATATCTTTTTGAATCATAGATTTTGTTTTCTTTGGGCAAATTCCTAGGAGTGGAATTACTGGGTCAAATGGTATTTCTATTTTTAGTATTTTGAGGAACATCCGTACTACTTTCCACAGCAGTTGCACCAATTTGCAGTCCCACCAACAGTGTAAGAGGGTTCCTATTTCTCTACATCCTTGCCAGCATTTATTGTTTCCTGTCTTTTGGATAGTGGCTATTCTAACTGGTGTGAAGTGGTATCTCATTGAGGTTTTAATTTGCATTTCCCTGATGATTTGTGCTGTGAAGCATCTTTTCAAGTGCCAGAGTGGGGTCTTTGATTTTAAATAGAGGCGTCAGAAGGTGAGCAT
>JAVSCE010011784.1:0-30770 GCA_032199065.1 Smutsia gigantea | reverse complement strand
ATAATAAAGAGGGAAGCAGACATAAATAAAATGGAGAAGAATAAAACAAGAGAAAGAATCAGTGAAAACAGGAGCTGGTTCTTTGAGAAAGTAAACAAAGTAGGTAAACCCCTAGCCAGACTCATCATGAGAAAAGAGAGTCCACACACATAAACAGAATCAGAAATGAGAGAGGAAAAATCACTACGGACGCCACAGAAATACAAAGAACTTTGAGAGAATACTGTGAAAAATTATATCCTAACAAACTGGATAACCTAGAAGAAACAGATGGGTGAGAAGGGAGGTGAGAAGGGAGGGATAAAGGGGGTGGGGGTGGGGGGGGTGGGGAAAGGGGTGTTACCAATAGCACACACAATGTAGCTGGGTGGGGGGGGAGGGGTGCGGTTCGGGGGCACGGATACGGGGAAGGCAGTGTAACACAGAGAACACAGGCAGTGACTCTATGGCATCTTACTGCGCCGATGGACAGTGACTGTAATGGGGTATGTGGTGGGGACTTGATAATAGGGGGAGTCTGGTAACCAAAATATTTCTCATGTAATGGTACATGAATAACAGCAAATCAAAAAACTTAAAAAGTTAAAAGAATAAAACAAAGAAAGAAGGGCGGCGGATGGCCTGTGGTGGCGCCAGTCGCCCCGGCCGGGCTCGGGGCCAGCAGGGGCCCGGTGGGCAGCAGCGTAGCGCGGGCGGCCCGGGGCGAGAGCGGCTTGGGCATGGCGGTGGTGGGCTGGGATGGCGTGGGGTCGTTGGGGGCGTGTGGCGGTGACGGTGGGGTGGGGGCCACCGGCCCTGGCTCGGGGCCCGGAGGCAGGCGGTGAGCGCACAGGCTCTTGGGATGTCCATGGCCGGCTCGCGACGGCTACGGCCATATCACCCTGAAGCCGCGCGATCTCGTCTGATCTCGGAAGCTAAGCAGGGTCGGGCCCGGTCAGTCCGTGGATGGGAGACCGGGCCGGGAAACGGACGGAACTCACCAATCTTCCTGAAAGAGAGTTCAAAATAAAAATCATAAACACGCTTACGGAGGTACAGGAACATGTTCAAGAACTCAGGAGCGAATTTAAGGCAGAGATTCATCATTAAGCAAGCCATGGAGATGCACACATGTCCCAACACGAGGGACCCAAGGAAACACAACATCAGGGTCAGAGTAATGACAACGGCAAAGATCAACGGTAAGGACAGACTTCTTTTTAAATGCAGCTAGGCAGAGAAAATTTTAGACTGCACCTACAGAGGAAAACCAAACCCATCAGGCTACCATCACGTTTCTCAGCAGAAACCTTGCAGGCCACAAGGGAGTGGCATGATATGTTTAATGCAATGAAGCCGAAGGGCCTCGAACCAAGAGTACTCTACCCGGCAAGGTTGTCATTTCAATTTGAAGGACGGATTCAACAATTTTCAGATAAGCAAAAGCTGAGAGAATTTACCTCCCACAGACCACCGCCACAGTGCATTTTGGAGGGACTCGCCAGCAACTATGCTGAGTCATTTCCTTCGTAGAAACTATGAGGTGTGGTTTGAGGGTCCTTATGTGAGTAATAAAGACACTCCTATCACTCAGGAAATTCTGAGGGTGTAGATGAATGAAAAGCTTGGCATCTCTGCCTTCCCATGGTCACTGTCTCCTTTGCTGCCTTAATATTTGGGTCAAAAAGCTTCTGTTCAGCCCTGCAGCTCTGTGCAAAGGCTTGTTAATCATTAAAAGGAATTTTCCTCATGACTTAAGATTGATAGAACCAGTCCCTTACCCAAAACTCACGTCCCCTGAGAAAAAGAAGTATGTACAGAAATGATGACTGGATTGTCAAGGACTTATAGGAACATCGTGGCCAGGTTGTTGTCAACAAAATGAGTCAACCAACCAAGGAGGAGGAGTTTCACAACTCTCCTCAGACCTGTTCTGATGGCCAGATGTCTGATGGTCACCTCCTGACCTCAACCTCTTCCTGCTACCCCTTCCCTAATATAAAATAAGCTAAAAATAAACCCTAACTTAAGGTGGCGGTTTAGGACATCAGTCTGCCATCTCAGTCTGCTGGCTTTCCAAATAAAGCCACTTTCCTTGCCCCAACATCTTGTCTCTCAACTTACTGGCATGTCCTGTGGCCAGTGGCACAAACTTGGACCCAGTAACAAGGGATCAGAGGTTACCTTTTTCTGGACAAAGCCTAGCCAAAATTAAAAACCATTCCTAACTCAAGGCATTGGGCTGGATTTCATCTATGGGGTGCAGTTGGCCAACTCCTAGGATCCTAAATACGAACTGCAGAACTCTAAAAGTCTTAGAAGTAAATTACAAGATGATGTATTTATGACCTTAACGCAGGGAAGGGTTTCTTTAAAAAGACTTAGCACAAACTATAATGGGAAAGATCATTAAATTTCATCCACATTAAAATTAGACGGTTCTGTATAATAGACATCCAAAACACAAGCTGCACACTGGGGGAATATAATTGTAACATTTACCTGAAAAAGGATGAAAACTTAGACTACATAAAGAACTCTTATGAATCAATAAGGAAATGACAGCAGAGTAAAAATCAATGGCCAAATATTCACAGAAGAGGTGACTGAATATCCAACTAACATGAAAAGATACTAAATTTTGACCCTAACTCATGCCTTCTACGTATTACCTCCCTGGATGAGATGCCAGAACTTGTCTTGAGCCCTTTCATTATCCAAGCTTAGCAGTCTGTTTTCCTCTTCTCTTTCTCGGGGCCTGTCCTCTGCATTACCCACACCTGAAATTCCTCTAAGACGGTGTAGGTCCGGGAAAAGGAAATCCTGGGGCAAAATACCTCTAAAAACTGATATCAGTCAAAGGGAGAAATAAAGTTTAAAACCCATTTATTGCTTACAAACTGCAGTCCACAGCCATCTCTCTACCCCGCTCCGGAAGGAAGGAAGCCTGCACCTCCTTTTAAACTCTCAGGTTCAGACACGCCCTCGGTTGCCCAGGTAATTACCCATTGACATGGAGATAAACTTCTCTCCACCCCTGAGGATATGCAAATGCACTAAAGCCATACTTCTCTCTGCCCTTGAGCGCTTTTTGATATGCAGATGTACTAAAGCCAGGAGAAATATTCTGGAAATATTACAATTTTATCCACAGACAGCCAAATTCATGGGGCCATTCACTTTTAACAATTTCTTGTCAGCTGAGCTGAATGCATCCCATACTAAGTATGCTTCACATAAGCTCCAGCCTGTGAAAATTTGCACAAGTTTGTGTAGCACTATTTGCAAGCCTTCCAACCTCACTGAACAGGAGTTAAAATGTCAGGGGAGGGAACAACTCAGTGCCTTTTCACTGTCTCAAGCCATTCTGGTTAGTGGTGGGAAAACAGCCATTTCCGTTCTGTGGGACAAACACTCAAAGGTGGCTGCCCCCAGGGCAGGGCGGAAGGTGCCTACGTGTTTCCCTGAAGGAGGATCCCCAAGTCCAGAAGTCCCAGGAATAGAAAAGTCTCCCTCCTCCTTCAGCTGCTGTAGGCTGGTGCCAGAGCTTGGCTTGAGACCTGGAATGAAAGAATTCACAAAAAGTAAGTGTAGTATGTGGTGGGGACTTGATAATGGGGGGAGTCTAGTAACCATAATGTTGCTCATTTAATTGTACATTAATGATACCAAAAAAAAAAGTAAGTGTAGACATTGGGAGGTCGCAGTGGGATAGAAAGGAAGTCAATCAGGCCAGTGCATAGCTCTCCCTGGAATAGGTGAAGGGAGGAGCGAGGGCCCAGAAGAGCATAGAGCCTGTGGGTCTGAAGGTTGGATGCCTTTGCTGTCAGTCCTGGGGAGCTCTGGCATTAAAGGTCAATTGACATCAAGGACTGAGAGTCCTAGGGTCAGAGGTTGGGATCTTTGTGGCTCACATTTTTGGTGAGGGCTCAGGGACTGAGAATGGGGGTAGTTGCTATTTGCCAATGAAAGCTTTGTTTGGATTTATGGTGAGGCTCAGGGAAGGAGGAGGTGATGCAGCCTGTTGAACCATATATTCCCCCTTTGTGCTTCAAGTCCAGTTCTCTATCCAAGTGTTGCAGGGCTGTCCCACCTGACGAGGTTTCTCCTGCTGGCTAGGTGAAACCTCCACTTGGACGGTGGAGGGCTCTTGACTCTGATTGGGAAAGAATTTGAGATCAGGTTGAACCAGTGCAAGTAAGAAAGGAATTCATTAAAGCAAGAGTAGTAGTGAACGTCAGCATTGCATAGTGCCAGGGAAAATGGCTCTTTTGTTTGTGCCGCAATGCAAGCAACAGAGAGCAAGGGAGAACAGAGGGAGAAAAGAGAAGTCCATAGACTCCTGCTCAGAGTAGGGCATATCCCTTGCCAACTCCTAAAGCCAGGGTCATCTGGTGATCTTCATGGTGTGGGAACTAGGCCCCTACCACCCCATAATTTGGGGGACCTGTGGAGCTCTGGAGTGAGTTTTATGCTCTGAGAACTTCCCAAAGCAAAGAGACTTTTTGGGCAGGCTGCTAAAGAACATGATTGAATGGCCACAGTTCTGTCTGGTCACCTGGGTGATGGGAACATGCAAGCCCTCCCTACTCAGGTTCCTGCAGTTGCTTTGCTACTGGTCTGAAATAAAACTGGAAGGGAGAAAGAGGATTATGTTTAAGACAAGAAAGCTGAATGAAATAGCCAAGTGACAAAAAGACACTTACCACCAGTGGTAGATACCTTTCCTGACAGATAGGAGGTTTAGGGAGTTCAAGTTTTAAGCAAATTGAAACTGGTAATCTTTTTGTCTTTGTGGCGAGAAAGAATTCAGAAACAAAGCTCAGTGGGCTTAATCAGCAGGAAGTTTATTTAAAAAGACAGTACATACTCAGGAGTGTGGATGGCCTCAGGTAAGAGACACACTTAAACATTTAGGATTTGGGTTTTTAAGGATTTCAAGAATGGGGTAGGGGCCAGGGGTGTGTAGGCTGATGTGTGGTCTCATGATGTCTGTCTCTGGTGGTAGAGACATTATGCTGCCACCCATGGTCAGTCCTTTAGATGTTCTGTAAGATGAACGTCCACAAGGAAGTTATTAGTCCTGTTCTTCTTCAAGGTAATGGTTACCCTCAAATAAAGCAAGCATGTCATTTAAAACTGTTTGCCCTGCCTCAAGACAGAGTCAGCTGTTGGGTAATCACCATAAAATGCATTAGGAATCTTGCCTCCTAACTCCTTGGTTTTAAAATGGAATCTTAGCCTTAAGATGGAGTCCCTCCTGTTCTCTCTACACTAACCGTATGTATCTGCATTCTTCACAATTGGCATGTAGGTTTGTTAATACTCTGGTCTGTTCTTTGTCCTGGTTATGTTCTAGAGGTTCCTCCCCTGTCTTTGAGAACAGTATTATCTAACTGATTAATGTAACTAGAATGGAGAACATGTTAAAATTTGAGTTAAAGAAAAAACTAGGTAGGAAGGTAGGAAGAATTAATGGCGCTTGTCCCATGTGCCGGCTGTACCTCATTAGGGCTCTGCACGTCTCCTGGGGCCCTACGTCACCCTTTCCTTACCTTCCTGACAGGAGGTTTAGGGAGATCAAGTTTTAAGCAAATTGAGACAGGTAAGATTTCTGTTAAAGATGAGGCTTCTTTCCTTACTGCAGGGTTATTCGGATATCCCTTTTTAGATTCTGACACCAGTCAAGTAACATTTCTATCCCCCCCCCATCAAATTCTATTTCCCCAAAACTCTTATTCAAATGTTAGCATATTTCAAGTTGTCTTTTATTTTCTTTGCTTAATTTTCATTTTAGGCAAACCAGAAACATTGGTGTAATTGGCTTTTTAAAATTTCATATTCTAGACATTTCCACAATATAAATTATCTTATTCAGATTTTTTAGATGATTACACTAATATACAAACAGGAGACAAAATGAGTGCCATTGTGACTAGAATGGTTAAATACATGCATTTATTTGGATTGCATTGGCATGTTTAAAATATTTAGTTATTACTTTTAAGATTATATTCAGATTTGGCATTTATTTAAGGGTGTCATCCCCTGACTCTTATCGCCTTCCTGTTTTTTTACTGTTATTGCAGTTATGAATAAGGTCTCTCCCCAATCTTTTGTCTCATACTCTTCTAAATTTCTTTAATATAGTAAAGCAATTAAAAAATATGATTAAATATTTTTTGTCACTTCACTGAACTTTTGTTATTACTAATAGCTTTACCCAACTCAACATTGTATTATGAAATTATGAACCCAACATTTTATTATGAAAATTTTCAAACGCATAGCAAAGTTGAATTAATTTTTAAATGAACATACCTACCACCTAAATTGTAGCATTTTACTATCTTTGCTCTGTTATCTATCCATCTCTTTATTCATTAATTCACTTGTTTTCAGGCAGCTGCATCTGGGGAGGTCTCTCTGTGTGTACTAGGTGAAACCTCAACCTGGATGGGGGAAGGTTCTTGACTCTGATCAAGAAAGAATTCATGAACAGGTGGGATGAGTGTAGGTAAGGAAGGAATTCATTAAAGCGAGAGTAGTAGTGAATGGCAACAGCCATGCAGGCTGTAGAGAACAAGGAAGAGCAAAGGAGGAAAGGAAAGTTCATTGAACTCCTGCCTGGCATAGGGCAGATCCCTTGTCAAGTCCTAAAGCTAGGGTCAGTCACCCGATGTCATGTCTGCTTGAATCTGCGCAGCATGGGAACTAAGTCCCTAGCAGTACCCAGGATTTAGGGGAGCTGCAGAGCACTGGATGGAGTGATATTGTATTCTGAGAACTTCCCAAAGCAAAGAAAGGAGATATTCAGGCAGGCTGCTAAAGAGCATGATTATACAGCCATATCCTGTCCAGGTCACCTAGGTGATGGGAGCAAGCCCAAATCAGAGATCTCAGTAGTCCTTCCCTACTTGTCTGAAGTAGAACAGAGAGAAGCTTGTGCTAAAATCTAGAAAACTGAATGAAATAGCAGAGTAACAGAGCTGCTTACCATTGGGAAAAGTGTAGAGACAAAACACAGTAAGCTAAGCAGTTAAGGCTTTATTTAAGGCAATGTGAGATTGTGGGCAACCTCAAAGGAGGTGCACTTAAGCTCTTAGTATTTTGAGGATTTCAAGAATGGGGCAAAGGGCTGGTGGGGGGCATAGGCTTGACTTGTGGTCTCGTGATATCTGTCTCTAGTGAGAGACATTATGTCACCATCCATAGTCTGTCCTCTGGATATTCTGTTAGATAAACTTAACACAAGGAATTTCTTGATTCTGTTCTTCTCCATGACAGTGGTTACCCTCAAGCAGTGGGGACATATCATTTAGGACTACTTGCCCTCCCTTAAGATAGGATAGGTTATTGTCTGATTACCATAAAATATGTTAGGAATCTTACCTCCTAACTCCCTGGTTTTTAAGATAGAATCTCAGCTTTAAGATGGAGTCCCTCTTGTTCTTACTATACTATTTATATCTTGGCATTTTTCAACATAGGCAGGAAAAATTAATCGTGATGCTTGTCCCATGCCCCTCCTCTACTTCAATCTTATTTTCTTTGTTAAATAAAATTGGTGCGTTTTTAATTAAATTGCTGACATCAGAATACTTTCCTAAACAAATACTTAATAAATATTAAATACATAAGCATTTCTGTCAACTGGAGTTTTGATAATAGCTTTTAAATGGATTCCTTCATGTTTTCTAAGTGAATGAACTAAGTATCTCCAAATAATTATGGCTCAGTGACAAGTGTGGATTTGTGGGTAAAGTGAATCTGGCTTTTAAATCTGGATTCTTGCTCTTACTGGATGACCTGGCTGAGTTACTGTGATATTGTGATTTATAATAGGAAATATATTTTGGTCTTCATCCCTGTTTCTGGCTCATAACTAAAACCCTTGGGATATCCTAAGTGTTGAAAATGATAAAGTTGTCTTTTGTTAATTGTGACTTTTTGGCATCACCAAAGATGGGGCCTGGTTGCCAGTGCAGCCAACCTTGTGATTAGAGGGATGGAACTCTCAGGCCCACCCCCAGCCCCCAGGGAAAGGAGAGTGGCTGGAGGTTGAACCAGGTGCCAAAGACAAATGAATAAATAATTTGTACCTGTGTAATAAAGCCTCCATAAACCCCAGAAAGATGGAATTCGGAGAGCTTACAGGTTGTGGAACCAGAACACTGCCATGTGCTACCATGCTCTTCCCCAAACTCCGTGAGTACAGAGGCTCTTTTGTTCTGGACCTTATCTATCATATGCAGCCCTTTTCTGTCAGTCCTTCATGGAACCCACAGATGGTCAAAAGAAACAATTCCCTGGGAACAAGGTTTACTCTGCTCCCTCCAGGATTAGGTGTCCACACCAGGAACACAGGCTGCAGTTTCCCAGACTGCCACTCTGCCAGAGGGGGTGGGGTGGGGCAAGGTTAATTTAGAATGCCAGAAAAATTCCTAATCTGTTTCAGGGGCCTTTCTCCTTTTCAGGCATTCGCTTTGTTGCTATAAGCCACTGACTATCTTCCAGAGTTCCAGTAAGGTTGATTCTGACAGTTTTTGCCAGGTTTTTTGGTGCTCCTGAGGAGGTAAGAGTATTCTGGAGGTAGAAAACCATTTTTACGAAAGTTACTCTCCACAGTGCTGTCAATTTTTACATATAGTGTGTAAATGGTCAGTGTAAGTCCAGGGAAAGGAAATTCTGGGGCAAAATAGCTCTAAATACTAAAATCAGTCAAAGGGAGGAATAAAGTTTAAAACCCGTTTATTGCTTACAAACTGCAGTCCGGGGCCTTCTCTCTTTCCTGCTCCAGGAGAAGCAAAACCAGCTCTCCTCCTCACCTCTCAGGTACAGATAAGCCCTCTGTTGCCCAGGTAACTACCCACTGACATGGAGATGAACTTCTCTCCACCCCTGAGGATATGCAAATACACTAAAGCCATACTTCTTTCCACCTCTGCATGCCTACTGATATGCAGATGTGCTAAAGCCAGGAGAGATATTCTGGAAATATTAAAATTTTACCCACAGGCCACCCCTCCAGAAATCTCGCCTTACAATTTACTCATTCCCCCCTCTTCCAACCAAACTAATGACATAAAATAGCAACAGCAATAAAATCATGATAATCCTCAAGCCAGAGGATTCAGCCTATACAGATTAAGTAAATGTACTTTACAGCACAATCTCTCACTAAGCATAAAATATGTTTCTACACTTGTTTACTCATTCCTAACAACCATGCTATATTGCTCACAAAACTTTTACCAAACATTAGACAGTCAAGCCTCTCTTTAAGCACTTTTTCTTAACAACAGCAACACCATCATGGTAATTCTCAAGCCAGAGGATTCAGCTAGGTTCAAAGTCCCATGCAGATTAAGTCCAAAGCTCGTCCATTCCAGCCATCACGTGGCAGCTGCAGCCAGGGGGCACATCCAGGCCACAAGGACTGTAGAAGCAAATAACCATGATTTTGGGGGGGACCACATTGCTGTTACTCCAGGAACACACAGGAGGCCGGCTTCCGGGCCTTCTCCCCCAGGTGCCAGAAGAGCCGGCCATCGCCGGTCCACGTGTCGAAATGTCCAGGGCTGGGCCACGTCTATGTTATTCCTAATTGCTGCACCCATCCTTGCAACGCATGTCCAATACAGCAGGTTCCTTGATCGCTCTCAGTGACCGGCAACGGGCCACACGTTGCAAAGAGACGCTCTAGGCCCTTCTTGGTGGTTTCCTGATCTGCACAATGTGCAGGGCACTCCTTCCGGGCTTGTCTGACTTCTTCAAAGGTCAATGGAAAGCCCCACTGATGGGCTACAGCCCACATTGTCTTTTGCCCCCCATGCAACAAATGCTGATGTAGCCATTGGGCCACATCAGAGGCAGGCTTTCCTTCTAGCCAGCGCACTTGGGCCAATGTGTCTGCTTTATCATTCCCTGGGGATGCCAAAGGCAAAGGGCCAGTCACATGATATAAGGTAGGTGTCTGTGCCACAATACTCTGTGGCCTTTGGGTACAGTCTCTCACCCACCCTGCAATGGGATAGGTGGTTATTACCTTGGTCGGAGCTGTTCTGGCGATGGGCTTCATAGCCAGCAAGGTGTGGTTCCCAGCAGCCAGCTGCTTCTCTCTCAAGGTGACCCGGACCTCTGCTCCTTTCCATAGTTGTGAGCAGGCTCTGGCTGGCAGCAGGAGCAGCAGCAGTGGCAGAAGCAGTAGCCTTAGGCTTGGGCCACAGGCTGGTGTCGGCATGGCCAGCAGCGGTGGTGGTGCCTCCACGACCATATGAGTGTAGACACGTCCCTTGGCATGAGCGCCACTTCTCCCTATCATTTCTAGGGGTAGCCCTCCTAAAGGTTACACCCATTATGACAGATTTTGGGTTGAGAGGAATCCTGCCGACTATGCCAGATGTGAGTCCAGGGAAAGGAAATCCCAGGGCAAAATACCTCTAAAAACCGATAGCAGTCAAAGGGAGAAATAAAGTTTAAAATCCGTTTATTGCTTACAAATTGCAGTCCGGGACCTTCTCTCTTTCCTGCTCCAGCAGAAGCAAAATCGGCTCTCCTCCTCACCTCTCAGGTACAGATAAGCCTTCCATTGCCCAGGTAATTACCTATTGATATGGAGATGAACTTCTCTCCACCCCCGAGGATATGCAAATACACTGAAGCCATACTTCTTTCCACCTCTGAATGCCTACTGATATGCAGATGTACTAAAGCCAGGTGAAATACTCTGGAAATATTATAATTCTACCCACAGTCAGCTAACAATACTCTTTTATTTTTGGTGTTCAAGTCAATCTTTTGGACTTTCCATTACATAGCCATATTGGGCCAATGCTAATAATACTAATCTCTACACCAATAATAATTCTAATTTGATTCTTTTATCAAACTATATTAGGAATATTTTCAGAATGGTACTGAAAAATAATATTGTACCCCATTTCTGCTCTTAATGAGTGCTTTCATCACTGGCTTTCAGCTGCACATATGGAGAATTTAATTTTTTGTTATGTTTGTTCAACTTTTTGAAATAGATAACTAATAAAAATACAACTTAAGTCATACTGTTAGGCAGAAAGATATTGAGACAGGGACTGTGGGTTTAGACAGAGTAGGGTGAGGGCCTCCAGAAAAAGACACCTATCAAAACTCTGTATTAAACAATTAAGCAAAGCCAGAGTCACATTAATTCTCTAAAGTAAAAATATCAAACTAGGAATATAAGCATTCTTCAGTGAGATTAATTAAAAGTAAAAAGCCAGGAGCAACTTGGCCTAGAAGTTTGAATACTCCCTAAATAAAGAAAAGTATCCCAGCATAGCCTATGTTTTCACTGTGTCAATTAGGACATATCATTTGAGATTTACTTTAGCCTGCTCAAAGGCCCAGCTTATTTTGGAAAAAATCTATCTTAGAGTTAAGATTGAATTTTAATCAAACAATAACTCAGCCTATCTTTGGAAATAAGGCATGCAGTCTTAATTGATATGCTCCCAGATCAAAAAGTGGCTATCGTGGGAAAGAATCACAGTAGTAAATTTCTTGTGTTAAGCTAACTTTGAAGAGTAACCCACTGATAAGAAACTTAGTATCTCTTCAAAAATAAACATTTTGGGACCATCTGGCAAGTCTGCATCCCTAGTCCATTGTCTCTCAACCGCCTATAAATCCCCTAGACAACACACCACCCTGGGCTCTCTTGACCCCTCCTGGCCGAAGCCAGGAGCTTGTTCCTCTTACTTTATCTCTAAATAAAAGCCTCTCACTTGCTCTCCTACTTTGAGTGTTTGCGAAGTTCATTCTTCAACTCCGTAAATAAGAACCCGGCATCATTTTTGGGGGCTCATCTGGGATAACTTTGGAGGTAGTATAGGCATCTGGGCCTGCCCTTTTCTTTCACTTTCCTTATGCAAGAAAGCCATCTATGGCACACAACATCGGGCGCTCATCAGCCACTTAAAATGGGACTAGCCCAGCTTCCTATCACAAAGTCTCGAGTGACAGGTTCCCCTGCATTTCCCTCAGTGGATCCTCTCTTGGGAGCTGGGAAAGTCACCTGAGTGGAAGCCAGGATTGCCTTTCAGAGGCTCTCCTTAGATGCGAGGGACTGAGGAAAGCCATGGGGAACTGTGAGAGACTAGGCGGAGGCTACACTTCAACAGTTTCTCAAAGATCTGCGTGTCTGAAATCGGACTCTGACAGCCCGACTGGTATCCATGATGAGTGTCTCTCTCTCCGTCTCTCTAACTTTAACCCTGCTTTTTCAAGCCACTCTGGCCTCCGAATGAGGCAGGAGCATTCTTTACTTTCTTTACATGCTTTATGTGCACCTCTCACTTCATCAATTTCACAGAACCTAGTGCTCACCACTGCAAGGTAGGAGATCTATGCTTCACTCCTATTCCTGACTTAATACTGCACTTTTTAAATCTTATAAACAAACAATAACTCAGCCCAGATTGGAAATAATGCAGGTAGTCTTAACTGATATGCTCCCAGATCAAAAAGAGGCTATCCTGGGAAAGAATACAGTAGTAAATTTCCTGTTAAGCTAACTTTGAAGAATAACCCACTGATAAAAAACTTAGTATCTCTTCAAAAATAAACATTTTTGGACCATCTGGCAGGTCTGCATCCCTAGCCTTTTGTCTCTCAACCGCCTATAAATCCCCTAGATAATGCACCACCCTAGACTCTCTTGTCCCCTCCTGGCCGAAGCCAGGATCTCTTTTCTCTTACTTTATGTCTAAATAAAAGCCTCTCACTTGCTCTCCTACTTTGAGAGTTTGCGAAGTTCATTCTTCGACTCCGTAAACAAGAACCCCGACGTCAATATGAGCAAGATGAAAAGAGGGTGAGGACCATCAAAAATTTAGGGAGTTAATCAGATTAAGCCACATAGCCAGAAAGGACTCATGCCCTTTGCAATGTGAGTTCATTCCACATGCTCTGAATCTGGGCTGACCTTGAGACTTGCTGTAGCTAATACAGGTGAGATAGGGCAGAGACAAGGGACAAGCATCATGATTAATTTTCCTACAAAATGCTAAGATTAGCATAATAAGAATAGGAAGGACTTACTTAAGCTAAGATTCCCCTTTGAAAGAGAATTGGTAAGTTAGATTCTTTGGCATTCAGCCAATGACTTATCTTAAGGCAAGGTAAACAGTCTTAACTGATGTGTTCCCAATACTTGGGAGTGGCCACTATCTTGGAGAGAAAAGGTTTGTCCTACAGAATTACCTAGAGCCCTAGCTATGTGACAGTGATATATTGTCTCTCACCAGAGATATAATAAATGAGACCACCTGACAAGCCTATGTCCCTGACCCTTTACCTCTACCCTACTTGAAAGCCTGAAAAGACAGAATCCCATAAAGGTGATGTGGTACATATACACAATGGAATATTATTCAGTCATAAGAAGAAAACAAATCCTACCATTTGCAACAACATGGATGGTGCTAGAGGGTATTAAGCTCAGTGAAATAAGCCAGGCAGAAAAAGACAACTACCAAATGAT
Organism: Smutsia gigantea; assembly: GCA_032199065.1. Taxonomy (NCBI): domain Eukaryota; kingdom Metazoa; phylum Chordata; class Mammalia; order Pholidota; family Manidae; genus Smutsia; species Smutsia gigantea. The sequence continues at coordinate 17,266 of JAVSCE010011784.1, read as the reverse complement.
TTCACTCATTTGTGAAGTATAACAACAAAGCAAAACTGAAGGAACAAAACAGCAGCAGACTCAGTCTCCAAGAGACGAGCAATTACCAAAGGGAAGGGGTTAGGGAGCATGGGTGGGAGGGAGAAGGGGATTAAAGGGCATTATAATTAGCACACATAATATAGGTAGGTCACGGGAAAGGCAATCAAGCCTGGAGAAGACAAGTAATGATTCTATAGCATCACACTACGCTGATGGACAGTGACTGCAGTGGGATATGTGTGGGCGACTTTACAGTATGGGTGAATGTTGTAACCACAACACTGCTCATGTGAAACCTTCATAAAATTGTATATCAATACCTTAATAATAATAACAATAATAATAATACAGAATCCCAGCTTTTCGGTGCACCTCGTCCTATCAGAGGTTGCCTGCACTCCCCTTTCTTGAAGTATTTAAAAAAAAACTTTTTACTTGTCAACTTACTACACTTTGTCTCTGTGCTCTTTCAGTGGTATCTTTGTCACCTTGCTATTCCATTCAGTTTTCCAGGCTTTAAACATGTCTTCACTCTTCTGTCCTACTCCAGATAAGCAAGCAAACCTGACTTTATCTACCTTGACTCTGGACCATTCCTCCCTGTGGGTAAAATTGCAGTATTTCCAGAATCTCTCGCCTGGCTTTAGTGTATCTCCATATCAATAGGTGTTTCCAAAGTGTAGAGAGGAGGAGTACATCACCATATCAGTAGGTGATACATGGGCAAGTCAGGGCATATCTGGACCAGAGACGTTGGGTGGGGCCTCTTCTGCTATAACCAGGTGGAGAGAGATGCAGGACTACTGCTTGTAAGAAATAAATGGGTTTCTTCCACTTTGTTTTTCCATTTGACTGGTTTCAATTTCAAAGGTATTTTGCCCTGGGATTCTCCCCCGGAGTTACATCTGGAGGTAGTTGGCAGGACCTCTGAACCTGAAATCTGTCTACATAGGTGTGACCCTTGGGAAGGCTGCCTTTAGGGATGCTGGGGAGGCCCCAGTGGCTGCAGCAGTAGAGGGTGCAGCTTTACTCAGGAGCCCCCATCTGCCGGGCTTCCAATTGTGGAGCCCCTAGTGGGGAATTGGTCCAGGGTAAAGCCCTCCTAGAGGGGTGGGGCCTTTCCCATAGTTGGGGAAGGGTCCGGAACTGCAGAATTAGCCCTCCATCACATAGAAGACTGCTTAGAGACCCTGAGTGGCCACATAGCAGCTGGGATTGTAGGATCTCTTTTCATCGAGATAGTTAGTGGAAAGTGTTATCGAGGAGAGAGAGAGAGTTGGCAGGAGAGAGATACCCTTTGACATTGCTTGGAGGATCTGGGCAATGACCTATGGGATGCCCTTAAGAAAGAGAGACAGTTATTGAGAAGATGGGTCGTGCTCCTGCAAGATACATTAGCAGCAAGAGTGGAGGCAGCCAGAGAATCTGTGTTGCAGGAGGCCATGGGGAAGTGGGAGGAAAGGGCAGAGTCTTCAGCCCCAGAGATGGCAGAGATGGCAGGAGAGAATGAGAGGGTGTGGCTGAGGGCTGATTTGTTGCTGAGGCTACCGCCAGAGGCACCGGCCTCCTGTATTAAAGGCCCACCAGATTGTAATTAAGAAAGTAAAAATGCAACAACTGCAGGCTACTCAGGAGGAGGAGCCAGCCCCTCCCCATGTTGTGGAGCACCCCATGCTCCACCCCTATACCCAGGATGAGCTGGTGGAAATGAGCATCCAGTTTCGACAGAAGCTACCAGAACCTCTGCCTACATGGCTTCTGCATCTCTGGGATATGGGGGTGGAAAACAGTTATGTCAGGTTCTGAAATGGGTAGACTGGCTTCCCCGATGACACCCTTCCCTGCAGCAGCAGTTGCAAAGTGCCTGTCACACCTCAGGGAATCAGACGCTTCTGGATTGACTGACAGCAGCCATCAGGGCAGTTTGGCTGAATCAGGGTGATTTAGCACAGTTACTCACTAGCTGGAAAACATATACAGAGCTCCAGCAGGTGTTATGGAAGCTGGGCAGGAAAAGTGTCTATATTATGGACCCCCAGGGCACTTATGAGGAGTTATTCACCATAGAAACAAGAAATCTGGTGCTCCATACAGCTCCCCATCTCTCTTTGGGTCCCTAGTGACTATTCTTGCCCCACACATAGGGCATCCCAGGCTTTAGCAGATCTGGGGGAGGTTGAAACAATAAGAACATGGAAGGAAATACAGGCTACGACTGAAAGGAGAGATGCAAAGGGCACCATGAAGGTCTCAAGGACCCAGATGTAGGTTGATTTAATAAAGGCTGGGGTAGTGAAAGAAAAACATGATGGGGAGCCCAAAAGGATCTTGTTAGAAGTGTGGACCAATTAAAGCCCTGGGTCTCCTGTTGTGATAGACGGCTATGGGAATAAGGCAATTAGAGTAAAGAAAGCCCAAATCCCACTGGGCATAGGGCATTTACCCCCAAAGGAGTATACTGTGTACATTTCTCCCATCACAGAATATATTTTGGGGGTAGATATCCTGCACAGTCTGTGGTTACAGACCACTGCAGGTGAGTTCAGACTGAGGGTACATGTGGTAAAGGCAGTTCTGAGGGGACATGCTAATCACCCACCTGTAGCTCTGCCTGTACCTTGACGGGTGACAAATACTAAGCAGTATAAATTGCTTGGGAGGCAGAAGGAAATTGGAAAAACTCAACAGGAGTTGGAAAAGTTGGGCGTAATAGAACCCACTCATAGTCCTTTTAGTTCCCGTGTGGCCAGTGAGAAAGCCAGACAGGTGCTGGCATATGACTGTGAACTACAGGGAAGTGAATAAAAGTCATACCCCCTTTGCATGCTGTTGTCCCCAATATAGCAGCCTTTATGGACACGCTGTCATACACTAGGGACGTATCATTATATTGTGGACCTTGCTAATACTTTCCTCTCTATCGACAAGGCAGAGGAAAGTCAGGAACAGTTTGCCTTCACATGGGAAGGCCGGCAGTGGATATTCACTGTCCTTCCACAGGGATACCTCTATAGTCCCGCGATTTGTCATGGAGTTGTAGCCCAGGACTTGGCCACATGGAAAAACTGCAAATGGTGCAACTGTGTCACTACATTGATATGTATACATCGGATTCTCTTGCAGATTTAGAAGAGGCAGTTCCTAGACTGCTGCAACATGTACAGGAGAAAGGATGGGCTGTGAACAGCACCAAGGTTCAGGTTGGGTGGAGTCTCTTCTGCTGCAGCCAGGTCAAGAGAGACACGGGATGACAGCTTGTAAGAAATAAACAAGTTTCTCCCAGGTTGACTGATTTCAATTTCAAAGGTATTTTGTCCCTGGACTTTCCCCTGGAGTTACACTCCCTTAGAATATGTTCAAATAAAAATTTGATTCTGCTTCACTACTGTGTCTCTGCCCTTCCATTCTTTGATGCAGTGAGGATAAGAACCGAGAACTCATCACCCCAACAATACATTTTCTATTCTCACTTCTCTCCCCCAAAATAACTATCTTGTTTTATAACATGTATATTTTATAATTTTACAAGATATGACTCCACAAATACATACTCTTGTGTATTTTAGAAACAGATGAAAATGGGCATGTCTTTATGCAAAGCTCTCTAAGGGTGCTGCTGTGACCCTACTTGATGAACTGCAGCCCTAATACATGGTAAAAAGAGACCTAATTTAGTGGGAAACAAGTATCTTTCTATAGCAGAGATTTTATGAGCAAAGATAAGACACATCTTCATGTAATATTTACAAATTAAGCTTTTGAATGTGTGAAACCTTTTGGTTTTAATTAAAGACTGCACAAAATTCAAGTGAATAGTAAGTAGAGGGACTGTGTGAGAAATTCAGAGGAAAAGTACCCTAAAGTGATATAGAGAGAAAGGAGAATGATATTATAAATTATCTTATGGGACAGATACAGCTGAGTTTTGAATGAAGACGATGATGAGGAAACATGGCAAGAAAATGGAAATGTACAAGGCCATGTGAGGACTGCCAGAAGAGTGGCCTGAAATCAGCCACATGAAGACCAACGTTAGAAGTTAATTTTTGAGGAACTGGTGGATTTGAAACTTAGGCAAAGTGTGTACATCATGGTAATGTAAACTTTTATCACCAGGCTTACTGTTGTCAATTTTATGTTATAGGGGGGTGTGGTGGAGGTTTGGTTTTGAATGTTTTTAGCTCTCTTGGCAGTCTTACCTTCCACCTTAGCAGCATCATTGTTGCAATAACAAGTTATAACCAGGTGTTCCAAGAAAAGCCAAAGGAAAAATTGCCACAAGTCTTTATTTAGGAGGAAGGTGGTCATTTAGGATCTCTTAACTGATGCCAGTACAGACATAACCAGATGTAAGGGAGAAGATGCTTTCAACAGCAAAGTGAGAGATTATAGGGACAGTGAAATGGGAAAAATTCCAGTGTGACAGCTATCCAGGTATAGCATGAGGGTTACAGTCCCCGTATCTAGTGTAGTAGATCTGCTTCTAGAAAAGACTGTGCCCCACTAGCATGTTGTGAAAGTCTGTAAGGATCATCATGTACCTCTTCTTGTGGGAGGATATGAGAAAGAATATTATAATTTGATAATGGTCTACATGATGAAGAAGAATGGTATATTTTAGGAACAGGATTAGCACCCAAGACTTTGTTAGAATTTTCTTGAAGTCCAATGCATCCAACATTCTGCCTTGCCTCTTTAGAATATTTGTTGTAACAGCCATGTCTGCTTATTTTTCTACCAGGGTGGCTAATGTTTGGGCCTCAGGAATCCCAAAGTTATGTGTGTTGAAATGACTAAAGCCTTGGTCTTGTTCCTTCATCTTCATTCAGTCTTCATGTTCTCAGGATGTGATTTCTTCCAAAACTCTGACCTTAATACTTACCTACTAGTGGTTTACACACTGCTGTCTCCGGTCAAGCCCTTTCTCAAATTCAATATATCTGACTAGGATTTCCATGTCTGTACTAGGGTATCTAATAATTATTTAAACATTACATTCTTCAAAATACACATATTTCCCTCACATTCTGACTAATGTTCTTCACCTTATTAAAAGGCACCACCCACCTGCCGACTGCTCAGGCCAAATACTAAGGAGTACCCTTTAGTTTCCTCTTCTGTTCCCTTTCCCCACATCAAATCCATTAGTAAGTATTGTTTATCCTTTCTTCCAAAGAAATCCTGCTTTCTTCCACTTCTCTTCATTTCCTCTGCTTCTTCAAACTACTGTCACATTTGAAACTTCCTACTCTATTCCTTTTCTTGTTTATTCTCTTAACCCCTCCACCCCTAAAATATGACTTTTGTGAAAATAAAAAATATTTTTGTTTCTTTAATTCAGCACCATGCCTAATATATGGTAGTATATAAGGATGCTGTTGAATTTAAATCAATTTAATAATGAATTGAAATTCCTTAATTAAATTTAATTCATTTAGTAAGGATGGTGTTCAGTGAATGAATGTTTTTCACCATTTTGGATTAGGTATCCCTCCAATTTCTATGATCTGCTGCTACTGAATGCACCAATCAAAAAACACACAGAATGGATAAAAAAGCAAGACCAATCCAAATGCTGTTTACAAGAGACTCATCTCAAACCCAAAGACATACACAGACTAAAAGTGAAGGGATGGAAAAAGATATTTCATGCAAAAAATAGGGAAAAAAAAGCAGGTGTTGCAGTACTTGTATCACACAAAATACACTTCAAAACAAAGAAACAAGAGATAAAGAAGGACATTACATAATGATAAAGGGGTCAGTCCAACAAAAGGATATAACCATTATAAATATCTATACACCCAACACGAGAGCGCCGACATGTGAAACAAATTATACCAGAATTAAAGGAGGAAATAGAATGCAATGCATTCATTCTAGGAGACTTCAACACACCATTCAAAACACCACTGAAGGACAGATCAACCAGACAGAAAATAAGTAAAGACACAGAGGCACTGAACAACACACTAGAACAGATGGACTTAACAAACATCTACAGAACTCTACACCCAAAAGCAGCAGGATACACATTCTTCTCAAGTGCACACAAAACATTTTAGAGAAAAGACCACACACACTAGGCCACAAAAAGAGCCTCAGTAAATTAAAAAAGATTGAAATTCTATCAAGCAACTTCTCAGGTCACAAAGGTATAAAACTAGAAATTGTACAAAGAAAATAAAAAGGCTCACAAACACATGGAGGCTTAACAACATGCTCCTAAATAATCAATGGAACAATGACCAAATTAAAGAGAGATCAAGCAATATATGGAGACAAATGACAACAACAGCACAAAGCCCCAACTTCTACAGGCCAGAGTGAAGGCAGTTCTAAGAGAAAAGTATATAGCAATCCAGGCCTATTTAAGGAAGGAAGAACAATCCCAAATGAATAGTCTAAAGTCACAATTATTGAAACTGTAAAAAGAAGAAATGAGGCCCAAAGTCAGCACAAGGAAGGACATAATAAAGATAAGAGAATAAATAAATAAAATTGAGAAGAATAAAACAATAGAAAAAAATCAAAGAAACCAAGAGCTGGTTCTTTGAGAAAATAAGCAAAATAGACTTATTAAGAGAAAAAGAATCTACACACATAAACAGAATCAGAAATGAGAAAGGAAAAATCACAACGGACCCCATAGGTATACAAAGAATTATTAGAGAATACTATGAAAATCTGTATGCTAACAAACTGGATAACCTAGAAGAAACGGACAACTTCCTAGAAAAATACAAACTTCTAAGACTGACCAAGGAAAAAACAGAAAATCTAAACAGACCAATTACTGGCAATGAAATTGAATCGGTAACCAAAAAAATACCCAAGAACAAAACCCCAGGGCCAGAAGGATTCACCCCTGAATTTTATCAGACATATAGAGAAGAAATAATACCCACTCTCCTTAAAGTTTTCAAAAAAATAGAAGACGAGGGAATACTTCCAAACTCATTCTATGAAGCCAGTATCACTCTAATACCAAAACCAGGCAACATCACACAAAAAAAGAAAATTACAGACCAATATCCCTGATGAATGTAGATGCAAAAATACTCAACAAAATATTAGCAAACCGAATTCAAAAATACATCAAGAGGATCATACACCATGATCAAGTGGGATTCATCCCAGGGATGCAAGGATGGTACAACATTCGAAAATCCATCAACATCAACCACCGCATCAACAAAAAGAACAAAAACCACATGATCATCTCCATAGATGCGGAAAAAGCATTCGACAAAATTCAACATCCATTCATGATTAAAACTCTCAGCAAAATGGGTATAGAGGGCAAGTACCTCAACATCATAAAGGCCATATATGACAGACCCACAGCCAACATCATACTTAATAGCGAGAAGCTGAAAGCTTTTCACCTAAGATCGGGAACAAGACAGGGATGCACACTCTCCCCACTGTTATTCAACATAGTACTGGAGGTCCTAGCATTGGCAATCGGACAAAACAAAGAAATACATGGCATCCAGATTGGTAAAGAAGACGTCAAAGTGTCACTATTGGCAGATGACATGATATTGTACATAAAAAAACCCTAAAGAATCCACTCCAAAACTACTAGAACTAATATCTGAATTCAGCAAAGTGGAAGGATACAAAATTAATACACAGAAATCTGTTGCTTTCCTACACACTAACAATGAACTAGCAGAAAGAGAAAAAAGAAAACAATTCCATTCACAATTGCATCCAAAAGAATAAAATACCTAGGAACAAACCTCACCAAGGAAGTGAAAGACCTATACCCTGAGAACTACAAGACACTCATGAGAGAAATTAAAGAGGACAGTAACAAATGGATACTCATCCCATGCTCTTGGCTAGAACAATTACTATTGTCAAAATGGCCATCCTGCCTAAGGCAATCTACATATTCAATGCAATCCCTATCAAAATACCAACAGCATTCTTCAATGAACTGGAACAAATAGTTCTAAAATTCATATGGAACCACAAAAGACCACGAGTAGCCAAAGCAATGCTGAGAAGGAAGAATAAAGCAGGGGGATCTCGCTTCCCAACTTCAAGCTCTACTACAAAGCCAAAGGGATGAAGACAACTTTGTACTGGCACAAGAACAGACCCACAGACCAGTGGAACAGAATACAAAGCCCAGATATTAACGGAAACATATATGGTCAGTTAATATATGATAAAGGATCCACGGATATACAATGGGGAAATGACAGCCTCAACAGCTGGTGTTGGCAAAACTGGACAGCTACATGTAAGAGAATTAAGCTGGCTCATTGTCTAACCCCATATAGAAAAGTAAACTCGAAATGGATCAAAGACATGAATGTAAGTCATGAAAACATAAAGTTCTTAGAAAAAAACATAGGCAAAAATCTCTCGGACATAAACATGAGCAACTTCTTCATGAACATATCTCCCTGGGCAAGGGAAACAAAAGCAAAAATGAACAACTGGGACTATATCAAGCTGAAAAGTTTCTGTACAGCAAAGGACACCATCAATAGAACAAAAAGGCACCCTACAGTATGGGAGAATATATTCACAAATGACATATCTGATAAAGGGTTGATATCCAAAATATATAAAGAGCTCATGCACCTCAACAAACAAAAAGCAGATAAGCCGATTAAAAAATGGGCAGAAGATCTGAACAGACACTTCTCCAAAGAAGAAATTCAGATGCCAACAGGCACATGAAAAGATGCTCCACATCTCTAATCTTCAGAGAAATGCAAATTAAAACCGCATTGAGATATCACCTCACACCTGTAAGGATAGCCAACATTCAAAACACAAACAGCAAATGTTGTCGAGGATGTGGAGAAAGGGGAACTCTCCTACACTGCTGGTAGGAATGTAAACTAGTTCAACCATTGCGGAAAGCACTATGGAGGATCCTCAAAAAACTCAAAATACCATTTGACCCAGGAATTCCACTCCTAGGAATTTATCCTAGGAATGCAAGAGCCCAGTTTGAAAAAGACATATGCACCCCTATGTTTATCGCAGCACTATTTACAGTAGTCAAGAAATGGAAGCAACCTAACTGTCCATCAGTAGATGAATGGATAAAGAAGATGTGGTACATAAGCACAATGGAATATTATTCAGCCATAAGAAGAAAACAAATCCTACCATTAGCAACAACCTGGATGGAGCTGGAGGGTATTATGTTCAGTGAAATAAGCCAGGCGGAAAAAGACAAGTATCAAATATTTTCACTCATCTGTGGAGTATAAGAACAAAGAAAAAAGCTGAAGGATTAAAACAGCAGCAGACTCACAGAACCCAATTATGGGCTAACAGTTACCAAAGGGAAAGGGACTGGGGAGGATGGGTGGGAAGAGAGGGATAAGGGGGATAAAAAGGGCATTACGATTAGCAGACATAATGTAGGGGGGCGGCTCGGGGAGGGCTTCACAACACACAAGACAAGTAGTGATTCTACAGCATCTTACTACACTGATAGACAATGACTGTAATGGGGTATGTGGTGGGGACTGGATGATGTGGGGAGTCTAGTAAACATAATGTTGCTCATGTAATTTTAATGATAACAAAAAGAAAAAAAAGAGTAGTATGTGACACAAAGGAGACTGCTGACTTTAGTGGAGATAGAAGAAACTTTCTCTATGCTAGTAACGAGCAAACTCATACTGAATTTACAATGCATGGAAGTAGAAAACCCATCAGCACTAAATCACAATTCTATAAACATCGGCAAACACACACAGTAGATAAAACCCATGAATATATTTAATGTGGGAAAGCCTTCCCTTAAGACGTGTTGGCTCACAGAACATAAGAGAATTCATACAGGAATGAAACCCTATGGGCGTAGTGTTTGTGAGAAAGCCTTCTCTAAGAAGTTCAAGCTCACTGAACATATCAACAAATTCATAAAGAAGAGAAACTCCATGAGTGCAGTGAGTGTGGAAAGCCTTCCTTGGTAAATTTCAGCTTAATGACCATCAGAAGACTCACACAAGAAATAAACCCCATGTATGCTGTGTATGTGGGAAAGCATTCTCCAGAAAGATCAAGCTAACTGAACACCAGAGAACTCATACAGGACAGAAACCTTATGAATGCACTGAATGTGGTAGAGCCTTCTTCAGGAAGGCAGAGTTCATTGTACATCAAAGAAATGAAAGAGGAGAAAAGCCCCACGGGTGCAGTGAATGTGGTTCCTCCAGGAAATCACACCTTGTTCTACATCTGAAAACTCACACAGGAGAGAAATCTTACATATTCAGTGAATGTGGAAAAGGTTTCATTCAGAAGGGCAATCTTATACATCAATGAACTCACAATGGAGAGAAGCCCTATGGATGCACTGAATGTGGTGTGCCTTTCAGCCAGAAGGCATGCCTCATAGCACAAAAGCAATTTCATACAGTAAATATTCCCTTTGTGTGTACTGAGTGTGGGAAATCTTGTTCACAGAAGTCAGGACTCATTAAACATCAGAGAATTCTCCCAGGAGAGAAACCATGTAAGTGCAGCAACTGTGGGAAAGCCTTCACTGCAAAGACAATGCTCACTATCCATCAAAGAACTCATACAGGGGAGACCCTATGGATGCAACAAGTGTGGGAAAGCCTTTTCCCACATGTCTTGCCTTGTTCAAACATAAGAGAATACATACAGCAGAGAAACATGTAGGTTTAGTGAAGGTAGAATATCCATGCAAAAAGGGTCACAGCCTATTAGATACCAGTGAATTCATTCAGGTCAAACACCCTGTTAACACAGTCACTGTGGAAATGGCTTCTGTGATCCCTCAGACATCACGAAACATCAGTGGGCTATTAGCAGATAGGAATGTAGTCCTTGTGAAACAGCCTTCCAGATGTGTACCCTCAGGAGATAAGAGAGATTTTGTACAGGAAAGAAACCTTATGAATGCAATGATTGCAGTCATGCCTTCAGTAGTCAGTTGGCTCTTATTTTATGTCAAAGAAACCCACATAGGAAAAACTTCAATTTGGAAAAGCCTGGAGCAAAAATCTAGCTGACTATAAGATTATGTGTAAACAGAAAGCCTATGAAAGCAGAGGCTAGGAAAACTGGGTTTTTTTGAAGAAAGACTCTACCTATAATCAATGATCATAGATCATCAGTGAGCTCACAGCTGATAGGACTATAATGCTAGTGGGGAAGACTCTGCTTTCAATATGTGCCAGTACATACTAGAGAGAAACAGTTGGAAGTCAGTGAATGTGGCAGTTATCAGTGGGAAATTCTTTCTTCATGAGCAGATGAAATCATAGGAATAAATACTGTGAATACACTAGTTGTGGGATTGCTTTAACAAAATATTAAAGTTCTTGTGAAGCAAAGATGGGAAAATGAGGAATGTTTGAGAGATTTCTGTACAATTTCCAACTTCGTTATACATCACCTAATACATCTGATACACATTTTTGGACAGGGTATCTTGAACCATATTCCTAGTTACTATGTTAATGATTCTATAATTGAAAGGAGTTCTTTTGCTTACCCTCGATCTGTCCAATCTCTCCAGCTATGTGGGTGTATCAGGCCTAGGGTGATTGTACAATCAACTTTCATCTTTCTCATATGACACCGGGAGTTGTAAGACTCAGAGTTCCTGGGTTGAGAAGAAATAGATGCTAGGAAGAATTTTGAGATGGTTCCATCAATGAGGCAAAGGATAGGATTAAAGGGAACTGCCTCCAGAGGGAAAAGTACAGCTGGAGAGTTATCCAGTTTTTAACTTCATGTTCCCAAGAATTCAGAATAATTTGAATAATCAGGGAAGGGGGACAGCGAGGATAGAAGCAAGTAGAGTCATCCCAGTTTGTGTTCAAATTGCCTTTTGAAAAAAAACCTTTTTATATTTTCAAAAAAAATGTCAAGAGCTGTATTGCAATGTATTTTGTTGTTTACATATTTTAATTACTAATTGTCTTTGGGCTTTCAGTTCATTTTGAAACCCCAATTTCTTTACCTTTTCAAATCTAGGAAATATTACAATTTTACCCACACCCAGCTATAAACATTACAAAAAGTTAAGAAGATTCTTAACACACACTAGCGAACAGGCAACAGCCCAGCCCACCACGTGGGCAGGGAAGGCGGTCTTTATTGATATGCTCCCAGAGTGAAACTTCTATCCTGAGAAAAATCAGAAAAGTAAATTTCTTCTACTCATCAAAAATGAGTATTCTACTAGTTTGCACCCCTATGCCTTTACCCCCTTTCCTGAAAATCCTCAACCGCTTATAAATCCCCTAGACAATGTACAACCAGACTCTCCTGTCCCCTCCTGGTGTGAACCAGGACCTCTCTCCTCTCACTTTATCTCTAAAAAAAGCCTTTACCTTGCTCTCTTACCTTGAGTGTTTGAGAAGTTCATTCTTCGGTTCCGTGAACAAGAACCCCGGCATCAATGGCAGCTTCCCGGTCTTCAAGACTGCCTGCCCTGCCTCCAAGGTTGGCTGGGTTATTGTCTGTTTACTGGTAAAGTGTATGCTGTTACTTCTAAACTTCTTTGGTTTTATTATATTAATTTATATTTTTTATTAAGGTATTATTGATACACACTCTTATGAAGGTTTCACAGGAAAAAAAAATGTGGTTACTACATTTACCCATATTGTCAGGTCCCCAACTCATACCCCAATGCAGTCACTGCCCATCAGTGTAGTAAGATGACACAGATTCACTGTTTTCCCCATGATTCCCCACACCATGTGTACTAAACATAATACCCCACAATCCCCTTCTCCCACCCTCCCCACCCACCCATACCCCTCCCCTTTGGTAACCACTAGTTCCTCATTGGAGTCTGAGTCTGCTACTATTTTGTTCCTTTGGTTTTGCTTTGTTGTTATACTCCACAAATGAGGGAAATCATTTAGCACTTGTCTTTCTCCACCTGGCTTATTTCACTGAGCATAATATCCTCCAGCTCCATCCATGTTGTTTCAAATAGCAGGATTTGTTTCCTTTTATGGCTGAATAGTATTCCATTCTGTATATGTACCACCTCTTCTTTATCTGTTCATCTACTGATGGACACTTAGGTTGCTTTTATATCTTGGTTATTGTAAATAGTGCTGCGATAAACATAGGGGTGCATATGTCTTTTTGAATCTGAGAAATTGTATTCTTTGCATAAATTCCAAGGAGTGGGATTCCCAGGTCAAATGCTATTTCAATTTTTAGTTTTTTGAGGAACCTCCATATTGCTTTCCACAATGGTTGAACTAGCTTACATTCCCACCAGCAGTGTGGTAGGGTTGCCCTTGGTCCGCATCCTCACCAGCATTTGTTGTTCTTAGCCTTTTGGATGGTGGCCATCCTTACTGGTGTGAGGTGATATCTCATTATGGTTTTAATTTGCATTTCCCTGATGATTAGTGATGTGGAGCATCTATTCATGTGTCTGTTGGCCATTTAAATTTCTTCTTTGGAGAACTGTCTCTTCATATCATCTGCCCCTTTTTTAATCGGGTTATTTGCTTTTTGGGTGTTGAGGCGTGTAAGTTCTTTATATATTTTGGATGTTAACCGCTTGTTGGATATGTCATTTACAAATATATTCTCCCACACTGTAGGATGCCTTTTCGTTCTGTTGATGGTGTCCTTTGCCGTACAGAAACTTTTCAGTTTGATGTAGTCCCATGAGTTCATTTTTGCATTTGTTTCCCTTGCTCGAGGAGATGCGTTCAGGAAGAAGTTGCTCATGCTTATATTCAGGAGATTTTTGCCTATGTTGTCTTCTAAGCATTTTATGGTTTCATGACTTAATTCAGGTCCTTGATTCATTTCAACTTTACTTTGGTGTATGGGGCTAAACAATAATAAAGTTTCATTCTCTTGCATGTAGCTCTCCAGTTTTGCCAACACCAGCTGTTGAAGAGGCTGTCATTTCCCCATTGTATGTCCATGGCTCCTTTATCATATATTAATTGACCATATATGGTTGGGATTTATCAGGGCTTTCTAGTCTGTTCCATTGGTCTATGGGTCTGTTCTTGTGCCAGTACCAAATTGTCTTTTGAGTACTGTGGCTTTGTAGTAAAGCTTGAAGTTAGGGCGCATAATCCCCCCAGCTTTATTCTTCCTTCTCAGGATTGCCTTGGCTATTTGGGGTCTTTTGTGGTTCCATATGAATTTTAGAATGATTTTCTCTAGTTTCTTGAAGAATGCTGTTGCTATTTTGATAGGAATTGCATTGAATCTGTAGATTGCTTTAGGCAGGATGGCCATTTTGACAATATTAATTCTTCCTATCCATGAGCACGGGATGTGTTTCCATTTATTGGTATATTCTTTAATTCTCTCATGAGTGTCTTGCAGTTTTCAGAGTATAGGTCTTTCACTTCCTTTGTTAGGTTTACTCCTAAGTATTTTATTCTTTTTGATGCAACTTTGAATGGAATTGTTTTCCTGAATTCTCTCTTTGCTAGGTCATTGTTAGTGTATAGCAATGCCATAGATTTCTGCCCACTAATTTTGTATCCTGCAACTTTGCTGAATTCAGATATTAGATCTAGTAGTTTTGGAGTAGATTCTTTAGGGTTAACGTCTTTGGTTTTAAAATGCAGTTTTATCTTTAAGGTAAAAGCGTTCCTGTCTTTATTACGTTTATAGCTGGGCCTTTTAGCACACTAAAGTAAATCTTACAATGGCATGATCTAATTGACACAATGAAGATATGGGCTGTGCTCAGTACTTTTCCTTATCTGGAGAATATATGGACATTCCAGGCCAAGTTGCACCTGGCCTTTTGTGCTTTAACTGATTAATTCATTAGCTCTGGGTCTTTTCTGGGTTTCTAGTTTTAACTGGTTATCTCTGAGTCTCTTGTAGTAGGCTTTACTGGCCTTAACTCTCTCTCTACCCTGCTCATATCTATTTTTCTGACTAACATAAGTATCACCTAAATCAGATATGGTTGACTTGATGAGGTGCAATCTACCCTGAGGCAAAATTCCTCCCCAGCTTTGAACCAGTGAAACCAGAGACGTTATGTGCTTTCAAAATACAATGGGTAGGTTAGACATTACCACTACAAAACAGAGCGAGTGGAAGGTTGAAAGGAGTCTCAAAAAAATCCAAAACCTAGCAAATGCTGTCTGTGGTTCAAAGTTCTGCCTTCTTGGCACTGCACGGCGCATATTGGGTGGGAATCGCTAACATTTAGGCTGTAATGAGGAAATTAAATCAGCAAACTACATGCTGCTTTTCAGTAGAATGTAAAGCTCCACAAATAAAGTGAGTTTTGTCTGGTTTATAGCTTTTGTATCCCCAGCTCGCAGACTAGTGTTTGCAACATAGTAGGCATTTTCTAAACATCTGTTAGGTGAATAATTTCTTTAGTTTGAAGATGCTCTGAGCCTGGCTGTATAATTCCAGTCGGTTTTGTACTGGAAGCTGGTCAGTTTATCCAGTTGGGCTTTAGCATTGACCACTACCAATTTCACCTTTCTCAGAGCTTCTGATTCAAGGTTATTTCCCATCTTTGTGAAAAGAAAAGCTTGCCCCACTTTTGGCTCCCCCCACCGTGGGAGGGCCACGCTTCTCCTTTAGCTTTGACCCTCCTGACAACCTCTGATCAACCCTGTTACCCGTTTTCCTTCACACCAAATCATAGCAAGAGCTTTGTATTCCTGCCTTTTTAAACACTCTCTGACCAGTGCTTTTCTCAGCAGTTTTCTAAACCCTTGACAGCCCCCAAATGCCGCTTTCTCTAAGCCCCCTCCAGCCAGTAGGACGCTGGCCGGTTCCTCTCCAATCGTTGCTTTCGACAGGGACCTCCCCTTTAACATGGTCTCGCCCACTTAGTTTCTCTGTCCCGTAAATCAAAGTGCCTTAGAGCCCTCTGACCATCTCTGCCCACCCTGCAGAGACCGGATCAGGCCCAAGTTTCTCAGAAGCTAAGCGGTTTGTGTAGCGCCCCTGCCGGATACTGCAAAGTCGGGGTCTAGTGGTCCAAACGGCCTGGAAATGGGGTGAAAGAGGTGGTTTTCAATAGCCTCTTACCCTCTTGTGCATTCCCTTCAGAGGCGTGGAAAAAGAGACGGCCGGCGGGACGGCGTGGGCCGAGGGGACACGGCGGCTCCCAATAAATAGCGTCCAGCCGGTCGCGGGAGTCAACGTCATAGAGGGACGGCCGGGAGCGTCTTCCGGATATCGGATCGAGGCGGATTGGCCCTCGTCGGCCGCCATCCTGGCAGCATCCTGGGGGCCCTCACAGCCGCCGCGGTAGGGCTGCGGGGCTGCGGGCATTGGGCGTTTGGACTTCCGGCTTGCGATGCGTCTCCGCGGTAAAGACCGATGTCATCTCTCAGGTCCGTGTCGGGCTCTGCACGTTTCGGGGCCAGGGAGAGCGCGTTGCGGGTTTTTCATTCCGGAGAGCGTAGGAGTCGGTGTTGGGGGAAGCTAGTGGGAATCCTCTGTGTGTTGGAGGATCAGTTGGGGATTGATTCTCCGTGAAGGGGGAGCTGTTGGGGGCCTTATTGGGACTGAGTCTCTGATGGAGAGTAGCGTTTGGGGTGCCCTTGGTTGGGGGAAGCGGGAATCGTGTCCGTAGTGGAACAGCGTTTTTGGAATTGGGTGTTTAGTGGTTATCACATGCTGACTTCTAAAGATGGGGTTTCTGTTCCTCTTGCATCCTTGTTTACTGTGTATTCCTGTTGAAAATATGTTTTCAGGTTCATCCCGACCCCGGTAATGACATCCGTGTCCTTGTAAATAACTCTTGTTAAAATTTAGTGTATTTCCATGTAAGCGTTGGGATCAGGAGTATAGGTATTGGTAAAATTTTATACACTTTTAATGTAATATATTATCATAGACATTTACATGTTGCGCTTCAGAAGTTTTCTTCTTGTTTTAAACTGCTGCTGTCGTGTCTCATTAAATGGGTGCTGGAATTTGGCTAAACTTTCAGAGATCTAGGTATATAGCACTGTCAGGAACATGGAATGGGTTTCCTTTAACCCAAGATTTTTGTTTCTTTCACCAACTATGGTGTTTTCCATTACGTTTCTGGGTATGTTTATTCCTAAATAGAAATAATTTATACTTTTGTTGTAATTGTAAATGTTGGGTTTTTCCCCATCTGACCCCACTCCGTCTTTTTTTTGTTTCTTTTAATTTTTATGTAATGCACATGAGCAAATTAAAACTATATATACAAAAAAGATATACTTACTTGTCTCCTCATTCTACTCATTTATTACTAATAGCCTCTAAATTGATT
>JAVSCE010011783.1:0-32901 GCA_032199065.1 Smutsia gigantea | reverse complement strand
CCTGCTCTCCTACACTAGGTCTGGCAGGTTCCCCGAGGTCCAGGAGCTCTCCCCTTTCCTTCCCAGGCCCCTGCTCTCCTACACTAGGTCTGGCATGTTCCCCGAGACCCAGGAGCTCTCCCCTTTCCTTCCCAGGCCCCTGCTCTCCTACACTAGGTCTGGCAGGTTCCCCGAGGTCCAGGAGCTCTCCCCTGCCCTCCCAGCCCGATGCTCTCCTACTCTAGCTCTGGCAGGTTCCCCGAGGTCCAGGAGCTCTCCCATGTCTTCCCAGGCCCATGCTTTCCTACACTAGGTCTGGCAGGTTCCCCGAGGTCCAGGAGCTCTCCCCTGCCCTCCCAGGCCCCTGCTCTCCTACACTAGGTCTGGCAGGTTCCCCGAGGTCCAGGAGCTCTCCCCTGCCCTCCCAGGCCCCCTGCTGCCCTACACTAGCTCTGGCAGGTTCCCCGAGGTCCAGGAGCTCTCCCATGTCCTCCCAGGCCCCTGCTCTCCTACACTAGGTCTGGCAGGTTCCCTGAGGTCCAGGAGCTCTCCCTGCCCTCCCAGGCCCCTTGCTCTCCTACACTAGGTCTGGCAGATTCCCCGAGGTCCAGGAGCTCTCCCTGCCCTCCCAGGCCCCTTGCTCTCGTACACTAGGTCTGGCAGGTTCCCCGAGGTCCAGAAGCTCTCCCCTGTCCTCCCAGGCCCCCTGCTCTCCTACACTAGGTCTGGCAGGTTCCCCGAGGTCCAGGAGCTCTCCCCTGCCCTCCCAGATGCCTGCTCTCTTACACGAGGTCTGGCAGGTTCCCCGAGGTCCAGGAGCTCTCCCCTGCCCTCCCAGATGCCTGCTCTCCTACACTATGTCTGGAAGGTTCCCTGAGGTCCAGGAGCTCTCCCCTGTCCTCCCAGGCCCCCTGCTCTCCTACACTAGGTCTGGCAGGTTCCCCGAGGTCCAGCAGCTCTCCCCTGTCGTCCCAGGCCCCTGCTCTCCTACACTGGGTCTGGCAGGTTCCCTGAGGTCCAGGAGCTCTCCCTGCCCTCCCAGGCTCCTGCTCTCCTACACTAGGTCTGGCAGGTTCCCCGAGGTCCAGGAGCTCTCCCCTGTCCTACGAGGCCCCTGCTCTCCTACACTAGCTCTGGCAGGTTCCCCGAGGTCCAGGAGCTCTCCCTGCCCTCCCAGGCCCCTGCTCTCCTACACTAGCTCTGGCAGGTTCCCCGAGGTCCAGGAGCTCTCCCCTGTCCTCCCAGGCCCCTGCTCTCCTACACTAGCTCTGGCATGTTCCCCGAGGCCCAGGAGCTCTCCCCTGCCCCTCCAGCCTCCTGCTCTCCTACACTAGGTCTGGCAGGTTCCCCGAGGTCCGGGAGCTCTCCCCTGCCCTCCCAGGCCCCCTGCTCTCCTACATTAGCTCTGACAGGTTCCCCGAGGTCCAGAAGCTCTCCCCTGCCCGCCCAGATGCCTGCTCTCTTACACGAGGTCTGGCAGGTTCCCCGAGGTCCAGGAGCTCTCCCCTGCCCTCCCAGGCCCCTGGTCTCCTACACTAGGTCTGGCAGGTTCCCCGAGGTCCAGTAGCTCTCCCCTATCCTCCCAGGCCCCTGCTCTCCTACAGTAGCTCTGACAGGTTCCCCGAGGAGTCGAGCTCTCCCCTGCCCTCCCAGGCCCCTGCTCTCCTACACTAGGTCGGCAGGTTCCCCGAGGTCCAGGAGCTCTCCCCTGCCCTCCCTAGCCCCCTGCTCTCCTACACTAGGTCTGGCAGGTTCCCGAGGTCCAGGAGCTCTCCCTGCCCTCCCAGCCCCCTGCTCTCCTACACTAGGTCCGGCAGGTTCCCCGAGGTCCAGGAGCTCTCCCCTGCCCTCCTAGCCCCCTGCTCTCCTACACTAGGTCTGGCAGGTTCCCCGAGGTCCAGGAGCTCTCCCCTGCCCTCCCAGGCCCCTGCTCTCCTACACTAGGTCTGGCAGGTTCCCCAAGGTCCAGCAGCTCTCCGCGGTCCTCCCAGGCCCCTTGCTCTCCTACACTAGCTCTGACAGGTTCCCCGAGGTCCAGGAGCTCTCCCTTATCCTCCCAGGCCCCTGCTCTCCTACACTAGGTCTGGCAGGTTCCCCGAGGTCCAGGAGCTCTCCCCTGTTCTCCCAGATCCCTGCTCTCTTACACTAGCTCTGACAGGTTCCCCGAGGTCCAGGAGCTCTCCCTGCCCTCCCAGCCCCCTGCTCTCCTACACTAGGTCCGGCAGGTTCCCCGAGGTCCAGGAGCTCTCCCCTGTCCTCCCAGGCCCCTGCTCTCCTACACGAGATCTGGCAGGTTCCCCGAGGTCCAGGAGCTCTCCCCTGCCCTCCCAGCCCCCTGTTCTCCTACACTAGCTCTGGCAGGTTCCCTGGCCTCCAGGAGCTCTCCCCTGTCCTCCCAGGCCCCTTCTCACCTACACAAGCTCTGCCATGTATCCAGATCTCCCGGGTCCCCATCCTTCCTTTGCAGTCCACTGCTCCAGTGCTCTGTCTGGTCCCTGCAGCTCCTCAGGCATACTCCTCCCCCCCAGCCCCCTGGTCACCTACACCAGCTCTGCCATGTATCCAGATCTCCTGGCTCACCCTTGTTGCTTTCCAGCCCACTGCTCCGTTGCTCTGACAGGATTCTGCAGCCCCCCTCTTCCCACATCCCTGGTCACCTGCTACAGTTCTGCCTGGTCCCCTGAGCCCTTGGGTCAACCCCCTGCCCTTCCAGGCCCTACTCAACTGCCGAGCTCTGCCTGGTCTTTTCGCCTCCTGGGCAGCCCCATGATCTCAGGGCCCCGCTCACGTGCCAGTAGGTCTCCTGGTCCTGGGGTCCATGCACATAGTGCCCCCCTGTCCCCGATCCCTCTCTCACAGGCCCCTGAGCTCAGCCCAGGGCTTCCACATCTCCCGGGGCTGCCACTGTCCTCTCTCTCACCCTTGAAGCCTTAGCCCAGGCCCAGCTCCTGACCTCAGCTCCCTGCATTTTTATCCTGTGAAGCAGGCTGCTCCACCCCGGTGCTCTCTGAGCCCCCGAGAGCCCACGTTGGCGCCTCCTCTCCTCAACTGTGGTCTCTTCTGGCTCACTGGCTGCAGCCCTGGGCCCCCAGCTGTCCCCTCTGACCATGTCCTGGCCTGGACAGGACTCTTAGGCAACCTGGGGGTCTGATCCTTCCCTGTGCCGAGCCCCCCCCGCCCCGGGTCCTGGTCTCAGAACCCTGTGTCCCTCCTTGTGTGGGTCCTGGTACAGCCCAGCCCAGCCCCGTGCCCCCAGCCCAGCTGGTCAAGGGCAGCCCAGACTTGAGCCCACCCAGCCCCTCACGGTCTCACATGCCCTGGAGGGTGTCCCGCGGTGCCGGCTGGGGCATGCCTGCCCATGGCTCCCAGCCCCAGCGCTGGGCTGGGGGCGTGGCCCGCAGGCTGCCTGCTCTCCCGAGCTACCTCAGCTGCAGGAGCCCCTCTGGGGGTCCCTGGGCCTCGGTGCCGGCTCTGTTGCCCTCTCCACTCCTGTGCGCTTGCTGCGAGCCGACCCCACTCAGCCCACACCTGGCCTCCTCGGTGGCACGCCCTCTGGGGCCCTGGGCCATCAGGCTCTTGGCTGCTGGCAGGACCACTGCTGTGTGCCCACAGCTTCCTAGGAGCTGGCCCGCTTCCCGGAGGTGTGGGCTCCCTCCCGGCAGCCCCGCAGAGACTCAGAATGGGATTGAAACCCATGGCACACTTCCCAAAGTTCCCTTTTCTTCTGGGTGGTTTCTGTCTCAGAGGACCTGGGGGAGTCCACGGCTACCTCCCAAGGGTGTTTGGGGGTGTGTAGGCGGGGCCTTCAGGGAGTGCGGGAACTGGCTGTCCTGTTGCACTGTGCTGTCTGCCTCCCACAGGGACTATACCTGCTGGCCCACCGCAGGCTGTGTTTGCCAGCCCTGCTGGGCCCCTCTTCCTGCCCAGAGAGTGAGGCAGGGCCAGGCTGTCAGCCAGCCGGGCCTTATCGTGTCCATCCCCCAGGCCGGCCTCCATAGGAGAACACAGTCTTCCCTGAGGTCCTGGCCTTTCCAACTTTCTCTCTCGTACTCCATCTGTGGCTCAGTCTCCGAGCCAAGGTGGTGGGACCCTGTGGGCATGGGGCTGTTGTGCTGGTCACAGTTCACCTCCTGGGGACACATGGAAGTGTGATGTGCTAGGACAGAGTTCACTGTGGCCACCAGGAGCATAGCATCCCGGGGGTGAGGACAGCGTGTCGTCCCTGTGATAAGGAAAATATCCAACACAGCTGTGAAGGTCAGCAAACCGCTTTTTCCCTCCGGTTGGCAAATCACCCCCAGCTCCTGCCTGCCCTCCTCCAGGCCCCTCTTTTTCCCTGAGCATGCCAAAAAGCCACACATCAGAATAATGTAAATCGCTCCTCTTGCTTGTGCTCAGGGCTCAGACTTGGGAGGTTCCTCCCCTCTGGGCAGGCGGGTGTGAAATAATACCTCGACTCTCCAAGACCTCCGAGTGCCGCTTGGTTCTTCTGTCAGTGATCCAGTCCAGGTTTTCCAGTATTTGCCATGACACCTGCACTGCCAAGTGTGGGCCGAGGCCTGTCTGGCGCATGCGGGGAGCATCTACCGTCAGTTTCTGTGTCTTTTGGACCCATTTGCAAATGCCCTGGGCCTCAGCCTTGTGAATGAGGTGCTGTGGGCCCTGCTCAGGACACACTCAGAATGAATGCCCCCCAGGTCTCGGGCCCCCAGGCTGCCTAGGCACGCCCTAGGCACGCTGCGTGGGCAGCTCTGCCTGTCACGCAGTCACAACGTGGGCTACCTGTCACCAGCTCTGCCCCTGGCTGTTGCCAAGAATCACCTAGATTCTCCTCATGTGGAGTCAGATAACCCATATCAGCAAATCTGGAAACTCCCTGGGGAGTGTCCAGGTCGAGGGCCTTCAGACCTAGAGCCACCTCAGCCCTGTGCCTGGGTTCCTGGTAGACAGGTCTGCAGGTTGTGCATTTCACCTGGGACCTGATACCTCCTACTGATACCTGAGCCCATTCCAGACTATCTCAGCTGAGCCCGTCAGCCCAAGTCAGCCCAGGCCAGTGAACATAGTATAGCCAGCCCCACAGCCCTGCCTGGCCGAGCCTGGCAAAGGAAAGCCAGGGTCACCCCCCTGGCCACCACTAGACCCTGCTCAGCCCAGAAATCCAGAGTTGCCCAAGCCAGCCCCATCCAGCAAGCCCGGCCTGGATCCTCCCGGTCCGTTCAGTGCAGCACGGTCCGGAATGGCCAAGGAGAGCCCAGATGACCAGCCTGGCCCAGCTGAACCCAGGACCTGTTGGTCATCTCCATCCACATAACTCCATCCCCTCCAATCACGCTTGGCCCAGCCCAGCTCAGAAGAATGGGCTCAGGCCAGCCTGCCTCCTAGTCCAGCATAGGGACAGCTATCTCACCGCTGGAAGTCCCCTTTTCTCTGTGTTCCTGGGAACCTGAGGTGGTGGCGGGCTCTCAGGTGGGGCCACTGGGTCGTGGCCGAGGTGCTGTCCTCAGAGGCCTCATCCCCAGCCTCTGCTGCCCGGTGTGTGGCCCCCTCCCTCAGTGCCATGGGTCCACGCCTGTGGGCATGTGACTCCCCGGGAGGCAGAGGGCAGCAGGCCTGGCCTCCTCTGCTCCCCAGGTCGCCCTGCGAGGAAAGGGTGGTGGCCACTTTGTGTGTGAGCAGGGGAGCCCTGTGTGGCCAGGTGCCCGAGATGTGAATGCAGGGCCTCCCGATGGCACGCTGCCTTGTTCCTGTGTCACTGCTGGAGGAGCTCACCCACGGGGTCCCTGTGGGTCAGTGTGCGGGGACATAGGTCAAGCTGGACAGGCAGCCCTGGTCCCGCACCGGCTGTCCTGGGAGCCCTGCTGCCAGGCGACTCCCCCATACCTGTGTGCTCACTCCCAGGTGGCTGTCCTGCAGTGGTGTGGCCAGTGAGGGCTGGCAGGGACCTTGTGGAGGCTGCCTGTGGCTGTGAGGTTGGCCTGTGGCTCTGCGAGACCCCTGCAGATGCTGGAGCCCCATGCAGCTGCCCTGTCTGTGCTGCGGTGTTCACCCCGAGTGTGGGGCCACGGAGCAGCCTTCTGGAGGCACCACGGCTTCTGACTGTGGCCTGCTGTGTGGCCAGGCCAGCGTGGGTGCCCCCTGATGAGTGTGGATCCGTGGGCGGGTCCAGGCCTGGCCTGGAGCTGGGGCTGTGTCCTGCAGGCTCGGCCCACCCCCGCCCCCGCTGCTCATCCTCCCAGGCCGTGGGTTCGTGGGGCGGGCCTCATTGCCCTGTCTGACCCCCCAGGATGTGCCTGGATGCTGGTGCCAGGGTAGAGAGGACCTGGTTTAGGGCCAAGGGCCCTGTCTCCATTCTTGCCTGGCCTTGGACTTTCTTGGTCTTCCAGGAGAATGGCTCTCATGTGGGTAGGAATATTATGAGGGCTCCACCTATGTCTATGGCTACCTCTGTCTCTACCTGTATTCATAGGAGTATCTATATCTCCTATCTGTCATCAATTTATCTGCCACCTGTTTCCTACTGTTAGTCTGGGAAGAGGAAATCACAGGGCAAAACACCTCTAAAAACTGAAATCAGTCAAAGGGAGAAATAAAGTTAAAAAATTTTTTATTGCTTACAAACTGCTGTCTGGGGCCTTCTCTCTTTCCTGCTCTAGAAGCAAAATCAGCCCTCCTCCTCACCTCTCAGGTACAGATAAGCCCTCTGTTGCCCAGGTAATTACCCATTGATATGCAGATGTACTAAAGCCAGGTGAGGTATTCTGGAAATGTTACAATTTTACCCATACTTCCTATTATCTATCTCTATATCTATTTGTTGGGGGGGAGGCGTTGTGTTTTTTCCTTGGTTCTTGTCCCCACCACGACAAAGAATTGAAGGGCAGAGACACAGTAGTGAAACAGAATAAAAGTTTTATTTAAAGTTACTTAGAGAGAAAGTGTGGGTGACCTGGGATAGAGGAGCGCACTGAAAGGTTGGGGGTTCCTCCTGTTAAGGATTTTTCAGGGATGTGACAAAGGGCTAGGGATGTGGGCTTTTTAAGTGGTCTCAAGTATCTTTGATGAGACATTAAGTTTCTTGTCAGTCCTCTAGGTAATTCTGCAAAATTAGCTTAACACACGAAATTTACTTCTTTGGTCCCCTCCCAGGACAGCAACTCCCTGGTTTGGGAGCATATCAGTCAAGACTGTCTGCCCTTCCTCCAAGGTGGGCAGAGTTGTTAGGTTCCCTTTAACACACAGCCTTGAACGGCAGCTGCACCCAAGTGTAGCAAAGTCCCTTATAGTCTACAGCGGTTTCTAAGTTCCCTATCATCTGCAACAGTTTCTGTTTCCCAGAAGTCTCAAGGCCACCATCCTGCTCACCAAGGCCCTAAATTCTTATATAAGCAGCTCCCCCCTTGGTGCCGCTGCTGCTTTCTCTCTTTCGAGACAGCCACTCTGCCTGTTTGCTTTATAGGGAATAAAACCACGCTGACAGAGTTCTCGTGTCCTTCTTTGCGAGCGAGTGAGCTGGGTAGCTAAAAGGACCCTTTCATTGGTGTTTCTGCCCAGTTTAGGATCTCCTGGTTGCCTGCTCTTCCCTAGGAATTCGAGCTGCACCAGGAATCCAATAGCACCTGGCCCCTCTGGACACGGGGGCTCCTCAGTGCCCTCCATCTCCCTGAATGCCTCTCCAGCATCCACCACCCACGCCAAAGGAGCGGTGAGTCACCCTCCCCCATCAAGTGACTAAAATGCTTCTGTGAGCACCTGAGGGCTGACCGTTGAGTGTCCAGCACCCTCGTGGCCTCACCACAGGCGGGGGACTGCCCCAGTCACGGCCTTCACGGCTACGGCTGTGCCCCTAAGTCACCCCCAGTCCATTTTCTCTCATCCCCAGCAGGCGAGAGACTGTCCCCTAGACCCGCAGTGGTTCAGTGATGCCCCAGTCCACTAGTTTCTCCCATCCCTCTTGCACCCCTGCTAGGCCCACAGCAGGTCAGTGACGCCCCAGTCCACTAGTTTCTCCCACCCCTCTTGCAACCCTACTAGGCGCACAGCAGGTCTGCGACTCCCCCAGTCCCTCTCATCCCCAGCAGGTGAGAGACTGCTCCCACTGTGACCCTTTCGTTTCCAGCAGGCTCCGTATTTTGTACTCGCCACGCAGGCGGTGCCGAAAGTCCTGGTGCCAGGCACCTGCTGGCATGCTTGCCCGGGGCAAGCTCACCCCTCCAGTGACAGAGGTGATGACCCTTCACTTGGAGTTGGGTTTCTCTTGGAGTTCTAAGCCCCCTAGGGACTCCTGGGGTGTGCTACAGACACTCCACTGTAAGAGTCACGATGGGAGCGTCCCCCTCCATCCTTGCCGATTCCCCGCTCAGCTGCCTCCTAAGCAATTTCAAAACTCTTCATCTACATCCAGATCTAAAACCCTCCAAGCTAATTCAGCTCTGCAGCCAGATTTGGCCCCAATATCCTTTAGACAATAAAACAAGTTGGCCTCAATATGGGTCCTTAGATTATAAAGTCCATTAGGACCTCCACAACCTCTGTGAGCATTCAGGCAAATGGAAGGAAATTCCCTGTGAGACAAACAGACAGATTTCCCTATGCTCAAGCCTTCTTCTATCTTCAACACAAGCCATCTCTATGTAGCTCTTGTCACCCCAAACATGTCCTTGCCATCCTTTCAAGCTCTCCAAGCGCTCCCCCTTCCTCCCTAGACCCAGACCCTGCAGATGAACCCCCCCCTTATCACTCAGCAGCCCAAGGCTCGGTCGATTCCCCCCCCCACCTACCTTTGTTCCCACCACAGGGATGCAACCATCCGCCTCCAGTCTCACATCCAACTCCTCTGTTTCCAGCCTTACTCCCGCCACCCACAGCCTATCCCCCCTCTTCCATCTCCTGCGCCACCTGCCTTCACCCCGCCGACCCTCTCTTCTTCTCCTTCCACAGCCTCCATATTTCCCCCCCCCCGCTCTCTCCCCACCCCGACCCCTGTTCAGTCCCCTTGCCTTCCAGTCTGCCTGCCACTCGCAGTCACACTAAAACTCACCTCTTAGCCCCACTGAGAGAAGTAGAATAGAGACACAAACCTTTACTGGTGGCCCTTCTCTTCAACTCTGAGAGACATCCTACTTCCTCTCCTCATACCTCTTATCATTTTCTGCCTTCTCCTACTCTTCGCTCCCTGCCTAATTAATCTTCTAAAAACCCTCATTCAAACTCAAATTTCAAAAATCACTAACCAAACAACCAGTTAATTATGCAGGAGTACCACCGCCTTCCAATGGAAGAAAGATCCTGCCAGCAGACAACGCAGTGCTGACAGAAGGCTGACGGAAGCCCGAGCCATCAGCCGTACTTCGCCCCTCTTCCCGCACGAAGCAGCCAGATGATCCAACACTTCACCCCTCCTCCCTACACCTTGCATAAGAAATAAAACAAAATGCGGGAATGTTAGGTTCCCTTTAACACACAGCCTTGAACGGCAGCTGCACCCGAGTGTAGCAAAGTCCCTTATCGTCTACAGCAGTTTCTAAGTCCCCACAGCGGTTTCTAAGTTCCCTATCGTCTGCAACTGTTTCTGTTTCCCAGAAGTCTCAAGGCCACCATCCTGCCCACCAAGGCCCTAAATTCTGATATAAGCAGCTCCCCCTTGGTGCCGCTGCTGCTCTCTCTCTTTTGAGACAGCCACTCTGCCAGTTTGTCTTACAGGGAATAAAACCACGCTGACGGAGTTCTCATGTCCTTCTTTGCAAGCGAGTGAGCCGGGTAGCTAAAAGAACGCTTTCAAGAGTTATTTGTTGTTTGCTAAGAGTATGTTAAGAATTTTTCTTCTTAACTTCCTGGGTTTTTTCAAAATGCAATTTTGGCTTTAAGGTGGGATCTCCCTATCTTTATTATGCTGTTTATAGCTGCGCCTTTTAGCAGGCTAGAGTAAATCTTTCAATGATCTAATTGACACAGTAAAGACACGGGCTGTACTCAGATACTTCTCTTTATCTGGGGAATATTCAAACATTCTAGGCTAAGTTGCTCCTGACGTTTTGAGCTTTAACTGATTAACTCATTAACTCTGAGTCTTTTCTGGCTTTCTAGTTTTAACTGGTTAACTGAATCCTTTCTAGGGGGCTTTACTGACCTTGTTCTCTTTCCACCCCACTCATATCTATTTTCCTGCCTAACATATCTACCTTCTGCCATCTGTTTGTCCATCCATCCATCCATCTGTCCATCTGTCCTTCTCTCTTTCTATCTCCTATTGTTACGGAAAATACTGGAAAAACCTGGACTGGATCACTGATGGAACAACCAAGCGGCACTCTTAGGTCTTGGAGTGCTGAGGTTTATCTTACACCGGCGGGTTCAGAGGGGAGTAATCTCCCAAGGTCTGAGCCCCAAACAAAGGCAAGGGGAGCAATATACATCTTTCTGCTTCTGTATCTGTAACATTCCTACATGCACAGCAAACAAGCAGGCAAGGGGGTGTAAGTTTGGGGAGTGAGCTTAGGGAGTAACTGCCTGGCAGAGCTGGGAGTGAAGGGGAGGGGGAAGTTAAGGAAGTTTCTGTTGTCTTTGCTAGGAAGAGCAGTAGAAGGGAGCCACCTGGACTAGATTGCTGTCCTTGTAAAAATTTTCCCTATCACTCCCCCCTCTGGTGCCCCTTTAAACACTTCGTTTTAGGAGGCATCATCTCCTTGGTTTACAATTGGGTCATAACAGCTCTGCATACATGAGCTGTACAGAGGAAATGGGTTCCCTGTTAAAGTTAATGAGCCAGTTAAAGATGAAGGATCCCACTACTAGTTCAAGGAGCAACAGACCTGCTGGCCCAGCAAGGCCAGTTAAGAGTTGTTAGCCATGGATTCTATTTTAACATTTGCAGCTCAGAGGTGCAAATGTCAGAGGGGGGGTTGCACAACTGGAGTGGATGGGAACCCTTTTCAATGGCTGATTAAAATTAGAAAGGAGTAGGAGGGGCACATGCCCCCCCCCCCCAGTCCTACTTGGCACACTTCTTTAGCACAGCTCTCTACCAGCTTTGTGCAGTGGGAGCTGAGGACACTCAAGGGACTGAAGGCAGACCCTGTAGTAATAGTAAACTGCTAAATCTGTTACGGAAACACTTGAGAGGTCAGTATTTTGTGGTACACTGGCTCTTTAGTCAGTGCCTTTAGGTCTGCTTGAGCTTTTCATCCCTGTTCCTCCAGGCTTGGTTCTGGACTCCCCCCAGCAGACATTCCAATATGGGTGAGGGAGGTCCAGCAGACAGTGGATCTCTTCCTTCCCCTAATTGCAGTCTGAATCCCATTTATTTATTGTTTTAGTTTAGAACTTTTTCCCATCTTTAAGGCAAGGGGTGGCCCTGATCTTACCATAACATTTGGCAGGCATGTAGGTGTAGGCCCTGAACCCAGTCCCCCATTTGTCTGACTTTATGCAACCACACTGAGGTTCCCCGGGAGTGAGGGGGAGGAAGGGAAGGGAAAGAAGGATTGAACATTACCGAGTGGTAGTGGGGAGATGCAGGCAGAGGATTGAGTATAGTTAGGAGAAACAGCTAAGCACCGCAAAACAACCTATGATTACCCAATAGACAATGAAAAGGGCAACTTTTGAGGAATAGTCTAGTCCGGGGGGTGGGGGCAACAACAGAGAATTCAATGCCCAGAATGAAAGATACCACTCCAGTGAGGGCCAGGATCCACGGCATGGGTGTCCATTAGTAGGAGTGTAATCATCAGATGTGGAGGCGGAGAGGATTCTGGAGGTCTGGCTGTGACTTTGATGCCAGGGTTCTTGTTTGCAGAGTTGAAGAATGAACTTAGCAAACACCCAAGGTAGGAGAGCCAGGGTAGAGGCTTTTTTTTTTTTTTTAGAAATAAAGTGAGAGGAAAGAGCTCCTGGCTCATGCCAGGAGGCGACAAGAGAGCCCAGGGTGGTGTGTTGTCTAGGGGATTTATAGGCAGTTGATGATTTTTGGGAACTGCTAAAGGGCTTAGGGTATGGACTTGTTAAAAATGGCCTTAGGATGTTTGTCCTTGGTGAGATATTAAATCCCTTTTAGCATGCTAAAGTGAATCTTACACATGATTAAAAATAATTAGCATAATAAAAACACGGGCTACTTTCCTTTTTCTGGGGAGTATCAACTGATCTCACTGAAGAATGACTCTAGAGCCCAATGTTTAACACAGAGTTTTGGTAGGGGGTTTCCCTGCATGTAGTTACATCGCTCTGACTGTAAATATCTTGTCTTGCTTTTTCCAGAGGCCCTCACCGTACTCTGACTACACCCACAGTCCCTGTCTCACCTTCCACTGATGTGTTTCTTGGTCCAGATTACGGGCCCTTTTCACTATGGAGTGATGGACCCACAGAATGATGCCTGCAACTCTGAGGGCAGTAGGAGTGGTTAGAGCAACAATGTGGGGCCCAGTCCACTGAGGTTTGGGGGGTTCCCTTTTTCAATTTCTGGCCCAGACTGAGCTCCAGCCTGGGAGGAATATACTGGGGTTCCTAGAGAGATCGGGGCTCTTTCTTTGGCATATTGCTGCAGCTTATTTAGGGTGGCTCTTAAGGCCTGGAGCTGTTCTCTTTCTCCCTTATTTCCTATCTGGCGTAGGTTCCCTGGGAGGCTACCTAGACATGGGGGAGGGCATCTATACACTAATTCAAAAGGGTAAAAGCCTTGAGTCCCAGGTGTGCAATGAGCATGAAGGACAGCCAGGGGCAGTAGGTCTGGCCACGGGAGGCCAGTTTCTTGGCAAAACTTAGCTAGGGTTCCTTTGAGGGTGAGATTCATTTGCTCCATTTTCCCTGAACTTTGTGGCCTGTAGGCAGTGTGGAGTTTCCAGGTAATGTTGGGAGATTTAGTTAAAATCTGTATTGCATCTGCTACAAAGGCAGGTTCATTGTCCCTGTGACTTGTAGATGGTAGGCCAATCTGGGGCACAGTTTCTCTCAGGAGGACTTTGGCTCTCTCCTGGCTTTGTTTTGTCCTGGTTGGGAAAGCTGTAACCCACCCAGGGTATGTACACACTATTACTAGAAGGTATTTGAGTCCTCTGCTTGGCTGGACATCTGTGAAGTCTATCTCAAGGTCTTCAAAGGGCAACTCCTGCTCTTTGGACACCTGGCAGGGGTCGCGGTGCAGACAGCATTATTTCTGGTACAGGTCATGCCCTGCTCACTCATTGCTCGGCTTAATAATGCTGGAAACTGGCTGATGCAGTATTGCTTTTTGAGGAGGGCTTCTAGTGCAGTTTTTCTTAGGTGGGTGAGCTGATGGTATTTGCTGACGAGATGCCTTCCTGTTGCAGTTAGGACAAAGATGCGTCTGTCAGGCAACATCCAACATTTTTTTTTTTAGTTAGAGTGGCTCCTTCAGCCATGGCCCAGTCCTTCTCTTTTTCAGTGTACTTGGGTGGAGGGGCCTCCACTGGGGGTGTAGGGCCATGGTGAGGGAAGGAGATTTATCTGTTTTTTATAGGCTGCTGTTTTAGCTGCCTTATCTGTCAGCTGGTTCCCCTTGTGTTATATGGTTGTTTTCCTTTTGATGTTCTTTGCAATGCAGAATTGCTACTTTTTTGGGGAGCCAGACAGCCTTGAGAAGGTTTAGTATTGTGCCAGCCAGGAGTTGGAGAGGAATTGGTGTCCCTGTGTGTTTAAGAGTGACACAACAGTATGGGGGACCTTCACATATATTTTTTGTCCCAGGGCAAGTTTATCTGCTTTTTTAATGAATAGATCTGTGGCTGCCCATGTTCTGAGGCAGGGTGGCCATCCTGCCACAATCGGGTCTAAATTTTTTTGACAGGTATGCAACCAGCTGCTGCCAGGGCCTAACTGTTTATGTGAGAACTTCAAGGGCTACTTTTTTTTTTTCATGTATGAAGAGATTGAAGGGCTTTTTTGTATCTGGCAGGCCTAGGGCTGGTGCCTGTTCTGAAGCAGCCTTTATTTCCAGGAAGATGGCTCTTGCCTCTTTTGTTCAGACAGGGGGATCTTGGTCTTGGCCCCCCAAGGAAGCTGTACAGGGGTATTTCTATTGCCCAGAATCTGAGAATCCAGATTTTGCAGAACCCAGCGGCCCCCAGGAACTCTCATATATGCCTTTCTTCATCTGGAGCTGGGGTAAGGAGTTAATGACCTTTTCCCTCTCTGGCCCTAGTGCCCTTTCTCCCTGGGGGAGGAGGAAGCCCAAGTACCAGACTTGCTGCTGGAAGATTTGTGTCTTTTTTTATGAGGCTCAGTATGCTGAGTCTGGCAGGAGTTGCAGGAGGGCCTTTGTGCCTTTTGCACAATTTTCCTGGGTGTCACTGGCAAGGGGGAGTCATCTAAGTACCGCAGGAGGGCGCAGCGCATGGCTTCCCTCAGAAAGCAGGCAAGGTCTGTGGCCAATGACTCTCCAAAGAGAGTGGGTGAGTTCTTGAACCCTTGTGGAAGTGTGTCCATGTTAACTTGCACCTGCTGCCCCGTATCTGGTTCAGTCCATTTGAAGGAAACAAGAGCTGGCTTTGGGGGGCTAACCGGAGGCAGAAGAGGAATCTTGTAAGTCTAGGCAAGTGAACTATTTGGCAGACCCTGGGATCTGGCGAGGAGGGTGTACAGATTTGGGACCACTGGATGTAAAGAAACGGTCACTTTATTGATGGTTTGCAGGTCTTGACAGGCTGGTACCCTCCTCCTGGCTTTTTTTTTCTTAAGTCTTTTTAAAATTTTGGTATCGTTAATCTACAATTACATGTGCAACATTATGGTTACTAAGCTCCCCACTTCATCTAGTCCCCCCCCAACCAACCCCATTACAGTCACTGTCCATCAGCGTAGTGAGATGCTATAGAATCACTACTTGTCTTCTCTGAGTTGTACAGCCCTCTCCATGCCCCCCCTACATTATTTCTGCTAATTGTAATGCCCCTTTTCCCCCTTTTCCCTCCCTTCCCACCCATCCTCCCCCGTCCCTTTCCCTTTGGTAACTGTTAGTCCATTCTTGGGTTCTGTGAGTCTGCTGCTGTTTTGTTCCTTCAGTTTTTTCTTTGCTCTTATACTCCACCTATGAGTGAAATCATTTGATACTTGTCTTTTTCTGCTTGGCTTATTTCACTGATGAGATATGTTTATGAAGAAGTTGCTCATGTTTATGTCTAAGAGATTTTTGCCTATGTTTTTTTCTAAGAGCTTTATGTTTTTATGACTTACATTCAGGTCTTTGATCCATTTTGAGTTTACTTTTGTGTATGGGGTTAGACAGTAGTCCAGTTTCATTCTCTTATGGATGTTGAATTTTGTCAAATGCTTTTTCAGCATCTATGGAGATGATCATGTGGTTTTTGTCCTTTCTTTTGTTGATGTGGTGGATGATGTTGATGGATTTTTGAATGTTGTACCATCCTTGCATCCCTGAGATGAATCCCACTTGATCATGGTGTATGATCCTCTTGATGTATTTTTGAATTCGGTTTGCTAATATTTTGTTGAGTATTTTTGCATCTACGTTCATCAGGGATATTGGTCTGTAATTTTCTTTTTTCGGTGAGGTCTTTGCCCGGTTTTGGTATTAGAGTGATGCTGGCTTCATAGAATGAGTTTGGAAGTATTCCCTCCTCTTCTATTTTTTGGAAAACTTTAAGAAGAATGGGTGTTATTTCTTCTCTATATGTCTGGTAGAATTCAGAGGTGAATCCATCTGGCCCGGGGGTTTTGTTCTTGGGTAGTTTTTTGATTACCGATTCAATTTCGTTGCTGGTGATTGGTCTGTTTAGTTTTTCTGTTTCTTGCTTGGTCAGTCTTGGAAGGTTGTATTTTTCTAAGAAGTTGTCCATTTCTTGTAGGTTTTCCAGCTTGTTAGCATATAGATTCTCATAGTATTCTCTTATAATTCTTTGTATTTCTGTGGGGTCCGTCGTGATTTTTCCTTTCTCATTTCTGATTGTGTTTATGTGTGTGGATTCTCTTTTTCTCTTAATGAGTCTGGCTAGGGGTTTATCTATTTTGTTTATTTTGTCAAAGAACCAGCTCTTGGTTTCATTGATTTTTTCTATTGTTTTATTCTTCTCAATTTTATTTATTTCTTCTCGAATCTTTATTATGTCCCTCCTTCTGGTGACTTTGGGCCTCATTTGTTCTTCTTTTTCCAATTTCAAAAATTGTGACTTTAGACTATTCATTTGGGATTGTTCTTCCTTCTTTAAGTAGGCTTGGATTGCAATATACTTTCCTCTTAGAACTGCCTTTGCTGGTCCCACAGAAGTTGCGGCTTTGTGTTGTTGTTGTCATTTGTCTCCATATATTGTTTGATCTCTGTTTCAATTTGGTCATTGATCCATTGATTATTTAGGAGCATGTTGTTGAGCCTCCATGTATTTGTGAGCCTTTTTGTTTTCTTTGTACAATTTATTTCTAGTTTTATACCTTTGTGATCTGAGAAGTTGGTTGTTAGAATTTCTATAGTTTTGAATTTACTGAGATTCTTTTTGTGGCCTAGTATGTGGTCTATTCTGGAAAATGTTCCATGTGCACTTGAGAAGAATGTGTATCCTGTTGCTTTTGGGTGTAGAGTTCTGTAGATGTCTGTTAGGTCCATCTGTTCTAGTGTGTTGTTCAGTGCCTCTGTGTCATTACTTATTTTCTGTCTGGTTGATCTGTCCTTTGGAGTGAGTGGTGTGTTGAAGTCTCCTAAAACGAATGCATTGCTTTGTATTTCCTCCTTTAATTCTGTTAGTATTTGTTTCACATATGTTGGCACTCCTGTGTTGGGTGCATATATATTTATAATGGTTATATCCTCTTGTTGGACTGACCCCTTTATCATTATGTAATGTCCTTCTTTATCTTTTGCTACTTTCTTCGTTTTGAAGTCTATTTTGTCTTATACAATTACTGCAACAGCTGCTTTTTTCTACTTGCTGTTTGCATGAAATATCTTTTTCCATCCCTTCACTTTTAGTCTGTGTATGTCTTTGGGTTTAAAGTGAGTCTCTTGTAGGCAGCATATAGATGGGTCTTGCTTTTTTATCCATTCTATTACTCTGTGTCTTTTGATTGGTGCATTCATTCCATTTACATTTAGGGTGATTATCTATAGATATGTACTTATGGCCATTGCCGGCTTTAGATTCGTGGTTACCAAAGGTTCAAGGGTATCTTCTTTATTATATAACAGTCTAACTTAACTCTCTTGTTAAGGTATTATAAACACAGTCTGATGATCCTTTATTTCTCTCCCTTCTTATTCTTCCTCCTCCATTCTTTATATGCTAGGTGTTTTATTCTGTACTCTTTTACGTTTCCTTTGACTGTTTTTTTAGATAGTTGATTTTACTTTATTTTTATTTTTATAATTTATTTTGGTATCATTAATCTACAATTACATGTGCAATATAATGGTTATTAAACTACCCCCTTCATCAGGCCCCCCCCAACCCCATTACAGTCACTGTCCATCAGCATAGTGAGATGCTATAGAATCACTACTTGTCTTTTCTGAGTTGTACAGCCCTCCCCGTGCCCCCCCAACATTACATCTGCTAATCATAATGCCCCCTTTTCCCCCTTTCCCTCCCTTCCCACCCATCTTCCCCAGTCCCTTTCCCTTTGGTAACTATTAGTCCGTTCTTGGGTTCTGTGAGTCTGCTGCTGTTTTGTTCCTTCAGTTTTTTTCTTTGTTCTTATACTCCACATATGAGTGAAATCATTTGATACTTGTCTTTTTCGGCTTGGCTTATTTCACTGAGCATAATACCCTCTAGCTCCATCCATGTTGTTGCAAATGGTAGGATTTGTTTTCTTCTTATGGCTGAATAATATTCCATTGTGTATATGTACCACATCTTCGTTATCCATTCATCTACTGATGGACACTTAGGTTGCTTCCATTTCTTGGCTATTGTAAATAGTGCTGCAATAAACATAGGGGTGCATATGTCTTTTTAAAACTGTGCTGCTGCATTCTTTGGGTAAATCCCTTGGAGTGGGATTTCTGGGTCAAATGGCTTTTCTCTTTTGAGTTTTTTGAGGAACCTCCATACTGCTTTCCACAGTGGTAGAACTAATTTGCATTCCCACCAGCAGTGTAGGAGGGTTCCCTTTTCTCCACATCCTCGCCAACATTTGTTGTTGTTTGTGTTTTGGATGTTAGCCATCCTCACTGGTGTGAGGTGATATCTCATTGTGGTTTTAATCTGCATTTCTCTGATGATTAGCGATGTGGAGCATCTCTTCATGTGCCTGTTGGTCATCTGAATTTCTTCTTTGGAGAAGTGTCTATTCATGTCCTCTGCCCATTTTTTTATTGGATTATTTGCTTTTTGTTTGTTAAGGTGCGTGGGTTCTTTATATATTTTAGATGTCAATGGTTTTACTTTTCGCCTTTAGTTAGTATTTGGATGGTGTGCTTTTTTTGCTCTGATTTTATTTTCTCTGGTGACATCTTTTCAGCCTTAGGAGTGCTTCCCTCTAGAGCAGTCCCTTTAGCATATCATGTAGAGGTGGTTTGTGGGAGGAAAATTCCCTCAACTTTCTCTTGTCTGGGAATTGTTTAATCCCTCCATCCAATTTAAATGATAATCATGCTGGATACAGTATTCTTGGTTTTAGGCCCTTCTGTTTCATTATGTTAAATATATCATGCCACTCTCTTCTGGCCTGTAAGGTTTCTGTTGAGAAGTCTGATGATAGTCTGATGGAATTTCCTTTGTAGGTGATCTTTTTCTCTCTCTGGTTGCCTTTAATACTCTGTTCTTGTCTTTGATCTTTGCCATTTTAATTGTTATGTGTCTTGGTGTTGTCTTCCTTGGGTCCCTTGTGTTGGGAGATCTGTGGGCTTCTGTGGTCTGAGAAAGTATTTCCTTCCCCAGCTTGGGGAAGTTTTTGGCAATTATTTCTTCAAAGACCCTTTCTATCCCTTTTTCTCTCTCTTCTTCTTCTGGTACTCCTACAATGTGAACATTGTTCCGTTTGGATTGGTCACACAGTTCTCTTAATATTCTTTCATTCCTAGAGATCCTTTTATCTCTCTCTGCCTCAGTTTCTCTGTACTCTTGTTCTCTGATTTCTATTCCATTAACAGTCTCTTGCACCTCGTCCAGTCTGCTCTTAAGCCCGTCGATCATTTGTCTTATTTCTGTATTGTCTCTCCTGACGTCCTCCCTTAGCTCTTGCATATTTCTCTGTATATCCATCAGCATGATTATGACTTTTATTCTGAATTCTTTTTCAGGAAGATTGTTTAAATCTATCCCATCATGTCCCCTCTCTGGGGTTATCTGGGTGATCCTTGTCTGGACCATATTCCTCTGTCTTTTCATGGCGATAGAGGTGGTCACTGGCAGATGCCACATGTGTCAGCTGGGAGAACAAAGTCCCTTCCTGCTTGTTGTTCTCCTTGCCCTTCTCCGGAGCCTGAGCTGGGTACCAGCACACTAGGAGGCAGTCTCTGGGATAATGCCCTGAGCTTCCTGTGTGCCGGGCTGCCCTCAGCCTAGCCTATGGCACTGCGGGGGTTTGCAGTCATGCCGGGTACATTCTGCTCCTCTTGGTGCCTTCCAGACCTTGCTCTGGGTTCTGTGGCCCTTCCTGGTTAGCTGCTCACTCGCTGGAAGGAGATCCTTTGTGGTTTCTGTGGGCGGGGCTGTTCTCCCACTGTTCTGCAGTTGTGGCGGATCTGCTGGACCCTTTGCGGCACCGGCTGGGGGGCAACGAATGGCAGGCTGTTTATCCCTGTGGGAGGACCCGGCAGCTGGTTAGGGGTCCTAAATTCCTCAAGATTCCCAGTCTGCTGGGCTGAGTGTGCTGGGAAGATTTTCCGCTGTTGGGCCCTTGTCTCTTTACGATTTTTAAAAAAGCGCCCACTTTTATTTTGTCCCCGGGGAGTCAGCTGTGGGGACCCACTCGCAGTCTTCATCTCGGATCCTGACCTTCTGTTTCTCTATTCTCCAATACACCATGCGGTGTGTGTCTGTGCTCCCAGTGCAGATCACCAGGGCTGGTTATTTGGCAGGCCTGTGCTTCCACTCCCTCCCCATTCTGATTCTTTTCCTCCTGCTGGTGCGCTGGGGTGGGCAGTGCTCAGGTCCCGCCGGGTCGTGGCTTTGTATCTTACCCGCTTTGTGAGGCACTGAGTTCTCGCCAATGTAGCTGTAGCTTGGCTGTTGTACTGTATCTTCTCGTCTCTCTTTTAGGAATAGTTGTATTTGTTGTATTTTCACAAATATATATGGTTTTGGGAGGAGATTTCCACTGCCCTGCTCAAGCCACCATCTCCCCAGAAGTCTCCTCCTCCTGGCTTTTTGACTGGTAGAAGCGGGGTGTTCCAGGATGACTGACACTCGGTTAGAATGCCTGCCTCTCTGAGTCTGATCAGGTGTTCCTGGATGCCTGCTCTCGCCTCTTGTGAAAGGGGGTACTGTCGCTGTCTTTGCGGCTGGGCACCTGGAGTCAATTCTACAGTGATGGGGACTTGGTTATGAGCAAGTCCAGGTGGGCTGTCTTCAGCTCATACCAAGGGGAAGGCAGCTCTGAATTCAGGTGGGCTACTTGAGAGGGCCTAGGCACAGAACAGGCTCTACTCCTCTTCCCTGGGTGTGGTTATTTATCGCCAGTACGAGGGACCCTGGATCTTCTTGGCCTGGATTTAGTTTGAGGCTTGTGCGTCCAGTTGGTTCAAAAGTTATTTGGGCTCCGAGCTTTGAGAGTATATCTTGGCTGAATAGGGGAATGGGGCACTTGGGCAGGTAGAGAAACTTATGTCAGGCCTTGTGGCTTCCAAGTTCACATTGGCAGGCTTGGCAAAAGTGTTACCAGACTGCTTATGTCCTGGTGACTCTGAGAACAGTTGCAGTCTTTCTACTGAAGGAATTTACAGGGAGGATAACCACAAAGTGTTATCCTGTGTCAACCATGAAAGTCGTGTGTTGTACCCCATTTTCATTTTAACTGTGGGCTCGTGGGGGCCGAGTGTGAGAGAGCTTGGTCCTTGTCAATCTGAGTCTGTTCCTGCCAGACCAGTGAGCCTTTCCCCGTGAGGCTCCTCCCAGCAGCAACTGGGCTTTGGGGCTTTGCCTCGGTTGGGGCATTCGTTCTTCCAATGCCCCTTCTCTTTATCATAAGCACACTGGTCCCTGGCTGTGGGGGTCCTAGGCCTCCCCTTCCTGGCAGCTGGCTTTTCTTTGCCTTTGGGTCATCTTTCTTTCTTTTAGGGTGGCTGCCAGGAGGCTGGCCTTTTTCTTCATTTCTCTTTCAGCCTCTCTGTCGGCCTGAACTTCTCTGTTTAGATACTTTGTTGGCAATTTTAATCAGCTGAGTGATATTCATCCAGGCAAAGCCTTCAAGTTTTTGGAGCTTTTGTCTGATGTCTGGGGCAGCTTGAGCTATGAATGAGGTGCTGACCATTTGTTGGCTCCCTGGTGACTCAGGATTCAAGGGGGTGCAGATGCGATTAGCTTCACAGTCTTTCATACTAGTCCCCAGGAGACTATCCTGGTTGTTGAGTGACTGAAGATACTTGGGTCATGTTTGTAAGCTTTTTGAACCCGGCTTTGATCCCCTGGAGGAGGGCATCCTGATATCAGTGGATCTGGGGCTGTCCCTCAGGGGTGGTGAAGTCCCACTCGGGGCGCTCCTCGGGGACAGCGATTTCAGCCCATGCACCCCTAACAAGGACCCCGGTGGCTTCCTCTTTTCCGTTGTGAACGGTGCAGAGAAGATGTTGGCAGTATTTTTAGGTTAGCTGATGGACTTGGAAGAGGGATTTCATGAGATCAAGCAGAGCTTGTGGCTTTTCTGACAGGGTGTCAGTTGTGGAGAAGGGTTGATAGTAAAACATGGACTGGCTGGGCTGGGGGGTTCCATATTTATTATGTCTTTCAGGCTCCTACATCTCTTGCACCGGCATCTGAAGGGCACGTGCTCTCTGCGGAGGGTGCAGTCTGGTTGCTGGTCCGGGGGACAGTGGGTTCACTGGTTCTGGAGTTGGCGGGGAGGCTGACAGTGGCGGGGACCCAGGACCAGGGGCTGGGTGCTGATGGCCTTGGGGGTGCCGTAAGGTGGGGGCAATGTTAGCTCTTCCTCTGGGCCGCCAGCAAGAATCTGTGGGTGATCAGGCTTCTGTCGATTCTTTGTGGGCTTCTTTGTTGAGGCAACCAAAACCTTACCCTGTCCCTGTCTGTTGCAAGCAAATCGCACCCAAGGGGGAAGGGTCTGGGCGATTCCTAACCATTAATATATGAGAACTGGTCAGGGTGACCTGGATCTCCAGTGATGACCTGCCAGACCTGGCAGACCGTTGGGACATCTAGGGCCCCTTATGGAGGCCATCCTACACTAAAAGTGGGCTATACGGATTCACATAGGGTTTTTAACCTGCTGGGAGTTAATTTTACTCTGTAGTCTTTTGAAAATCCCTTCCTCAAATTTTTGATCATAGTGTCAAGAGCTGTGGGTTTGCTGTGCTCTGACCCGACGTGTCTGTGTAACGGTGCCACGACAACAGATGAGGGACGGGTGCCTCCTCTGGAGAGGAGACCAGGCAGATGCCCGTCTGTCCGTGCTCTTCATGGAGACTTTGATGGGCCTTGACTGAGGTACACCCATCTAAGTCCCGGGCCAGGTCAGCCGAAGCTGAGTCACCCTTATGTCGTGGGGGCCGATTGTGAATGCAGATGAGGGCCCGCTGATTCCATAACACAGGCCGTGCAATCACAGATTCAGTGCAGACTGAATGACTTCATCCGCCCTGCACACTCACTCACACACTCAGACCAGAGTTTAAACATGCCCCCCCGGGAATGTCCACCTGTGAGACTTCTAAGAAGTCCCCGGGAGGTGATCAGGCTCCCCTTCCACCCCAAAGGGTGGGACTAGCTGGGTAGGGGGCCCTGGGGCCTTACTGGATTCAAAGTTGGAACTGGATCCTCACCTGCCAAGCCTCCTTGAGTGCGGTGGGAACTGCGGAGTGGGGCCTGCCCTGGGCGACTGGGCGGGAGGAAGATCAGGTAGGGCACTCCTTCTCCGTTGTGATCTCCCTTTCTATCACCGCCCCACTGTTGCCCCAAACCAGTGACAACAAAGGGCCAGCGCCATTAGGTTTCCTGGTCAGGGAACCAAATATTATGGAAAATACTGAAAAGCCTGTACTGGATCGCTGACGGAAGAACCAAGCGGTGCTGGGAGGTCTTGGAGTGTTGGGGTTTATTTCACACCGGCGGGCTCAGAGGGGAGTAATCTCCCAAGGTCTCCCGAACAAAGGCAAGGGGAGCAATATATATCTTTCTGCTTCTGTACAAAGCAAACAGGCAGGCAAGGGGGTGTAAGTTTAGGGAGTGAGGTTAGGGAGTGAGCGCCTGGCAGAGCGGGGAGTGAAGGGGAGGGGGAAGTTAAGGGAGTTTCTCTTGTCTTTGCTAAGAAGAGCAGTAGAAGACAGCCACCTGGACTAGATGGCTGTACTTGTGAATTTTTCCCTATCACTATTGGTTCTTTTACTCTGGAGAACGCTGACTAAAAACTGGAGAGTCAAGCATTGCAGGCAGGTCAGATGTGACTCCTGTTACATTTATGCTGGTTTGGAGTTTCCTGCACGTGGTAGCATTTTGGGGAGACAGCATCAGCCAGCTGCCTGCATATGCTGAGTTAACAACCAAGCCCCGGATGAAAGGGCTACACCACCAAAGCCCATTTCATTGGTGTTGTTTCCTGCAGCGGGTCTGGGCCTCTCTGTCTGGGGTCCAGGCCAAAGGAGCAGGAGTTTCTGGAGCAGGTCATTCCCAGGGTGGAGGAGCAGAGCGACGGCAGGCCCGTGGTGGATGGTGGACACATGGTGGATGGTGGACCTCTCCTTTGTCGGAGGCTGGGGCCTGTGTGGTGGTGGGTATCCTTGTTGTTGGGGGCCCTTCCTGAGGGTGTGGATGGGAACCATGGGACAGTCCTCGTCCTTCCCCTGGAGGACACTAAGGAGCCTGAAGCCAGCATGTGCCCTGTGCCCTGTGCCCTGTGCCCTGTGCCCTGTGTCCTGTGTCCTGTGTCCCCGGGTCAGTCTGTGTGTGGGCCCATGCTATTCGTCCTGGCCTGGTCTGGTTCCTCCCACACCGAGCTGTTGTCTTCCCTGTCCTGGTCCTTGCAACCTGCATTTGAAGAGCCTGGGAAAACATGTGGGGGTAACAGCCCTAAGTAATGTGAATACTGTGCCGAACTTCCACCACCTATTCAGCTCTAGCCCCTGCCCACGTCTTGGGATACCAGCTGGACCCAGGGCCTGTGTGGTATGAGCAGGAATCCGACATTGCCATGTGCATGGGTGGGAGAGGCTGCCCTGTGCTGCAGAAGCTCAGGGCTCCTGGGCATACAGTGCCTGTGGCTGTTGAGTAGAGACATGGGTGCCCACGTAACATGCGGTGCATCATGGAAGATTCTTGGAGAAGGCCTGGGCTCAAAGCTGAGAGAAGGTAGGAGCTCCCAGGACGTGGAGGGTGGGGGCAGTGTGAGCACAGGGTGGGGCTGGAGTCAGCAGGATGGACCCACGTGGTCAGACCCAAGTATGTGTGTGGTGTGCCTGGGTGTGTGAGACCATGCTGTGTCCCAAGCCCACCTGGCCTGCTTCGTTCAGACCTCCTGGAAGGGCACAGAGTACAGGCAATGGGGCCTGCATGAGGACGTGGGGTGGCCTGGGCAGACAGGACAGGCTGAAGATGAGACCTCAGGGGTCTAGGGGGTGACAAGGGGTCCAGCTCACAGCAGATCTGGGTGCCCTCCTTCAGAGCTTGGTGCCTGGGAGGGACCCCTTCTTGGGTGATGAGTCAGCCACAATCTGGGCTTGCCTCTAAGAGCATGTTTTTGCAGTGCACCCTGCTCTTCCTAGCCCCTTCTCCTGCAGGCTGACCAGTGTGTGTGGCCCTGGGGCTGACAACTAGGACACCCCTCCCTAGAGTTTCCCTTCACCTCCACCCCGTGGCCTTGTCAGGCCCTGGAACCATGCTTGCAGGCTGAGTGTTTGTGGGGCCTCAGCAACCCCTGTGTGGGCTCTTGAGGCCCTGCACCTGAGGGTGGCAGGTCCTTCCTCCAGTCTTGTCAGTTCTGGGGCTGCTCTGCTGTGTAGCCGGGTCCTGGAGGTGGGGGCGCCTGCCAAGGGGGCTTCCCCCAGGGGCACATGGCAGATCGCTCCTGTCTCCGGTCTCCCACGGCGTTAGCTACGCATCACAGACACAGAGACAATCAGCTTTATGGCTTCGCTCTGTCCTCCCATGGAGGGGCTGGGGGCTCGGTGGGGTTTCTCGGAAGATGATATCCCATTTCCGGGCATTCCGCGTGATCCAGTCACCCCAAAGCCCCACCTCCTCAGCATCACACAGGCATTAGGCTTCAGCATGTGCACTTGGAGACACAGGTCGAGGTGATCACGTCTCCTTTGGTCCCACACCCTCGCATCCCCGTGGCCGGCCCACCCTGGTCTGACCTGCTGCTCTCAGGGCAGGGGTCCTGCGGACTCCCTGATGGAGGGCTGAACAAACAACAGCTTGGCTTCTAGCGGCCCAAGGCCTGTGCCAAGGTGACCCAGCCCCTGACATGCTAGCCCTAGAGAACCCAGTGATGCTGATACCCGGCAGGCTGGCCTCCTTTGCTGGATGGAGGGTCCAGCTGTAACCCTGCTTGCCCTTGAGGGGTGTGTGTCTCCTGAACCCCAGGTGTGATTGTCCTCAGGACCTGAGACCCATTGCTTGCAGACGGATCACCAGGAAGGATGGGCCTCTGTCCCCAATCTCCACAAGGTACCTCACTGACTCCAACACTGCCGAGCAGCTGGGGTCCACATGGACCACTTCCTGGGCACTCACTGCCCCCACTGCCCCAGCTCCTCCCTATAAACGCTGACCCTGTGCAAAGCCCAGCTGAGCTCAGGTCACACTGGGCCTCTTCCCCACAACCTTCCTCTCAGTGTGTCCTGACCGTGGGACCCAGCATCCAGTTTCCTGAACCACACCTCTCTATCCTGGGCCCCTCCTGGCCTGGCCTTTGCTGGCACCCCAACCTGAGCCATGTTCCTGGACCCGACTTGCCTCCTTGTGCAGAATTGTGCACCCATATCCAATTCCTGACACCCTGACCCCCAGGAGCTCAGAATGTGACTGCACTTGAGACGGGTCTTTAAAGAGGTGATTAAATTAAAGCGAGGTCCAGGGTGGCTGGTGACCCCATAAGAAGAGGAGATGGGGATGCAGACAGGCATGGGGGACGGCTGAGGGAGGCCACGGGGCAGGCGGCTGTGCACAGAGGAGAGAGGCCTCGGGACCCAGGCCCTGCCGCTGCCTGGACCTCGGGTCTGACTTCAGGTGGGAGAGCACCTGGGTGAGCTGGCTAGGTGGCCTGCGTGGACTAGTA
This sequence comes from Smutsia gigantea, assembly GCA_032199065.1. Lineage (NCBI taxonomy): Eukaryota > Metazoa > Chordata > Mammalia > Pholidota > Manidae > Smutsia > Smutsia gigantea. The sequence continues at coordinate 6,564 of JAVSCE010011783.1, read as the reverse complement.
CACACACAGTACAGCGAGTGGCTTCGAGGCGTGGCCGGTATGGAAGCCTCCCCACCCAGCGCCCAGGCTAGGCCCTGCTCCCAGTGCCCGCGTGCCCCTCACCCTCCTCTGCACTGTGTCTGGCCGCCCTCCTTGCCTGGGGGGAGCCGCGGGGTCCCGAAGGCTGTGCCCTTGGCTGGGGGCCTGTGGCCAGGAGGGCTGGAGTCTGAGGGTGCGAGGCGCCCTTGACCAGGCTCCAGCAAAGCAGGACACTCTGGCCAATCACAGCTTTTTCATGGGTTTATTGTCCAAAGGAAGAGGCAGTGAGGACAGGGAAGAGCTCCGGGAATTTGGAAGAAGACAGGGGCTCCCGGGCTGGAACCGCAGGGTCGCCTTTGAGATGTGCGTGGGTTCTGGAGTCCTGGGGCCGGCTTCTCCTCCCCGCAGGTGGCCGGCAGGGTGTTGGTTCTCCAGGACAGGAGGGGAGGGCCAGCCCTGGCCTGAGGCTGGGGGTGGGGCCTGGCTCTGCAGGCGGTTCCCACGCTTGGGGGCCCTGGTGATGGTCTCGGTCCTGCTGGCCCTGAGCAAGCCAGAGTTCCTGCAGCATGCCTGGGCCCTGGGGGCAGGGCGGGCCTCACGGCCCCTCCACCTCTCACAGGGCCTGGCAGCCCCAGGACGTGTCCCCAAGCCCCTCTCCAGGAGGCCCGTCTGGCCTGACGCTCTCACCCCAGGCAGGGCAGCCCAGTTCCCTGGGGCCCCCACCGTGGACATGGGCCAGGCCTCCTCCGAGGGTGCTCCGCCGGTCAGGGTGACTGCTCATGGCACATCCAAAAGCTTGTGTGTTGGGGTGCGGGGCCCGAGGTCTCTCTTGTTCCCATGAGGCCTTGAAAATGCACTTCCTGGCGGGAAATCCTGCGTCTGGAGCCTGATGGGCGGGCTTCCAAGGAGGCTGGGGCTTCCTTGGACAGTGGCCGTAGCCGGACTACTGGCCCCCTACCCCGTGTGGATCTGCTTGCTAACTCTGGGGTGTCCTGGTTTGTGGGGGATGCACAGCCCTGACGCCTCAAACGATGGCCCCTGGGCAGCTGGTGTGGAGGGGCTGGCAGGCTCCCACTAGCTCAGCGGGCATAGCCTGCTGTCCACTCGGGTCTTCCAAGGGGAGGGCCAGAGCAGGACGCAGCCTGTGGTAGCAGTGTGGTCAGAAGGCAGCCATGTCCCGGGCAGTGAGGCCAGAGGGCGGAGGTGCAGGCCTGGGCAGCTGGCTGCCCTGCGGGCTGATGCACTGGTGCTGGCCCAGGTCCAGGCTCCCCTGGGCCCCACCTGGAGGCCTCCCTAGGCCCCCTGCACAATCATGTTCCTGTAGTCAGGGACGATTGTCCGCTTCAGCTCCACCACCGAGGAGAAGATCCATTTCACCTGCAGCAGGCGGGAGGGTGAGTGCGGCCCAGGCCACCCTTCCATACCAGGCAGCCCTCCTGCACCTGGGCCTTCTGACAGCAGGGCAGGTGGGACGGTGTGGGGTCTGGAGGGGGCCTGGAGGGACTGTGTGGGGGCATCAGGGCTGTGAGGGGCCAGGGGGACTGTGAGGGGCCCATGGGTGTGGGGGAGCCACAGGTCCCACCTTGAAGAGGGTGACAGTGGCGCTGTAGCACACGCTGAGCAGGAAGAGGGTGATGAAGATGGAGATGGTGGTCCACAGCCCGTCCAGCTCCCCGTCCTGGGCCTCCACACAGCTCTCGTCCAGCAGCAGCTCTGCACAGGGAGGGGGTCAGGGTCAGGCCTGCTGGGGGCTGGGCCTGCTGGGCTCCGGGCAGCCCTGTCCTGGCCTCAGTCCCCATTCCTCCAGCCGGGGCCCCAGGTCTGGGTCTGGCCATGGCATCCCCCTCTCTCTCCAGGGAGAAGGTGCCCCAACTGTGCAGGGCATGGGCTCAGCTCTGCCCCACTCCCGGGACCAGGTCCAGAGGGCAGGGGGCAGGCAGAGCCTTCTCAGCTGGGCCCTCCCAGGGAGCCCGGGTCAGTGTTGGCAGGTGGCACTGACCCATTGCACTAGTGGTGGGAGTGCTGGGGACAAGCTGGGTGGGGGTTTCTGCATGAGGGGAGGGTTGGAGGTGCCTGGGGTCCAGGAGGGCTGGTGTCTGAGCTGTTCAGTGGGGTCCTATGCCAATCTGGTCCCTGCAGCTTGCCCCATGGGATGCTCGGTTTGTGGGGACTATGGTGTGCATGGGTGTTGGTGCATATTTGTGCATGTGATCTTAGTGCTTGTGTGTGCATATTGGTGCATGTGTGTGTGTGTGCAGGTGGGTACCTATATATACGCGTGGGCTGTGTGTGTGCCTGTGTTTGTTTGTGACGTCTGTGCATCTGTGTGACTGTGACCTAGGTGCTCATGTGTGCTTGAGCATGGTATCCTTGGGGGCAAGTTTGTGTGTATGCACGTTGCAGTATGTGTGTGTGTGTGCACGTGGGTGCCTATATGTACCTGCTGATGGGGGTTGTGTGTGTATATTTATCATTCACATGTTGGTGCTTTCTGTACTAGTACAAGTTGGTGCTTGTGTATGCATGTTCCTGCATGTATGCTATGGGTGCATGTTTGCATGTGTGCATGAGTATGCATATGTACATGGGGTGCCTATATGTGCACATGCATGTGGGCTTTTTTGTGTGTGGGTATGTGCCTGTGCACGAAGGCCCAGGTGCATGCATGTGTACCTTGGTGCAGGAGTGTGAGTGCACATGGGGGTGCCTGTATGTGCATATGCATGAGGGCCCATGTGTGGGCACGTGTACCTTGGTTCATGTGCATGAGTATACATGTGGGTTCCTGCATGTGCACGTGCAGGCAGGCCCCCTGGGTGTCCAGGTGGTCAGTGGTGTGTCCTTGTCAGGGGAAGGGCCTTGCTGTCATTGGCTCTGGGCTCGGTGTCCACCTGGGCTTAGGGATGGTCCCCCCTGGCACTCAGGACCAGCTGCCTGTGTATCTTTGGGGCTTGGGTTGAGTGTCCCCAGAGGGTACAGGCCTGGCCCCACACTGGGATGAGGCTGGGCAGAGCCGCCTTCCTGAAGGAGGTTGGCGGTGTGACCTCAGAGGGCCTGAGGGCAAAGGAGAGCCTGTCTCCTGTCCAAGGGCCAGGTGTCTCCAGCATGGGACAGAGCCACCATGCAGAGCTCCAGGGAGAACCAGTGGACAAGGCACCAGGGGACAAGGCCGGGCCAGCATACCCCAGCATGGGCTCTGAGAGAGGCAGGACACTGGGTGCTCATTTCCCTGGGGGCCGCTGGGCTTCACCCATTCCTGTGCTCACACTGCAGCCCCCAGGACTGCTGGCAGGAGCTGTCATGCCTGGCAAAGCCCCTCCCCGGCCTCAGGCAGCCCCTGAGGTCCCAGCACCCTGGGTGGCCTGCACAGACCCCATGCTCTGGGCCTGGGCCCCGAGTGGGACCTGCCTCCCCTAATGGTGACAACTGCCTCCGTGCCTGGCCCATCTCCACCGCACGTGGGCCGGCATTGCCTGAGCTCTGCCTCGGAAAGAACCATGACAGCCTTGCAGGGGCCCAGGGCAGTGCTGGGTGCTTTATTTCGTGCTGGGCGCCTGGGAGGTGTGTACATGGGGTGGGGGTCAGGCGTCCTGGAGAGACCCTGAGAGCCCTGGGAGGGGCCGGGGAGAACACTGCTCATTTACCGGGAGACTGGGAGATGGATTTCTGCGTGTAGTGGTTATGCAGGGCCTCGTGCATCACTGCGCATTTGTAGGTGTTTCCTTCTTGCCACGATTTCGTTGCCACAGAGAGCTTGCTGTAGAGGAAGTAGTCCCCATTGTTGTCCTGCTGGGCCGGGGTCGTGCTGTAGTCGTTCTCTGGCAGTAGTTGGTCATTTTTCTGCCATTCAATGTCTATGTCTTCTGGGTAGAAGCCTGTGACCAGGCAGGTGACACTGACGGTGTTCTCGGTCATCATCTCCCGGGTTGGGGGCAGCAAGTACACCTTTGGCTCCTTCACTTGCCCTGTGGGGACAGGTGTCAGCACAGATGGGCACTCCCCGGGGAGGGCTGGACTGTGTGTTTGTTGTCAGGTGTCCCCTGGGCACCCTCCCCACAGCCTGTCTGCCCCTTGACCCTCACCTTTGGCCTTGGAGATGGTCTTTTGGATGGGTGATGGGAGTGCTGGGTTGTTGACCTTGCACGTGAACTCCTTGCCATTCAGCCAGTCCTGGTGCAGGATGGGAAGGACACTGACCACACGGTAGGTGCTGTTGAACTGCTCCTCCCTTGGGTGTGTCTTGGCCGTTTGCATCTCCTTGTCATCCACGAACCAGCTGAACTGGACGTCAGGGTCTTCTGGGCCCACGTCCACTACCACGCACGTGACCTCGGGCTTTCGGGCGATCATGAGGACATCCTTGGGTTTCGGGGGGAAGATGAAGATGGATGGTCCTCCCAGGATATCTGGAACTGGTCAGGTGATAGATTACATGGTGTGTCAGGACCTGGGTGGGTCTCCCCTGGGGCACTCATTGCCCCACAGGCATGTCTGTGTTGGACCACCTCCTAGGAGTGGAGGGAAGGCCTGGGTGCCTCACCTGGGCATTTGCAGCACTCGCAAGTTGTCGGTGTTTTTATTTTTCTGGGAACTGTGGAGAGAGCAGACTGGGGGTTACTGGGGCCGGCAAGGTGCAGACCTTGGGGAGGGCTTAGGTCACTGCCAGGTTGAGGCAGGTCTGACAAGGTGCCAGGCAGAAAGCCCAGGGCACCCGTTCCCAGGCTGGGGGCCTTTGTGGGGCTGCCCGCGCCTGTCTGCAGTGGGCAGGCTCTCACCGGTCTTGTCCACCTTGGTGCTGCTGGCCGGGTGGTGTACGTTGCAGGTGAAGGTCTCACTGGACCACCTGCTGGAGGGCACGGTCACCATGCTGCTGACAGAGTAGAACCCCGAGGACTGCAGGACGGAAGGGAAGGTGTGCACGCCGCTGCGCAGGGCGCCAGAGTTCCAGGACACGGTCACCGGCTCAGGGAAGTAGCTGGACACCAAGCAGGCCATGGACACTGTGGAGCCGGACGTTTCCCCACAGCTGGGGGCCAGCGGGAAGACCGAGGGGGCTTTGGTGGAGGCTGTAACAGATGAGGCCGTGTGACCACCCGGGTTTACTTTGGGTGCCCGGCCTGACTGAGCCCTGACCCTTGCACCCAGCTCCCAGCCAGCCTCCTGTGTCGCCCAGCCCACTGCCCTGTCCGTGCCCTGGACCAGCTGGCCCCATCTTGGGTGTGATGGGCCTGTGTCCCCCACTCCCCGTGCTCTGCTACCTGCCCCTCAGTCCTGAGCCCTCGTCATGGCTTATTCTCTGCCCTCCAGGCCCTGCACCTTCCAGGGTGGCCTGCAGCCAAGGCACCTGGATGGGGGACACAGTCCCTGCTCTGGACCCCTGTCCTGTTCCTGGACCCCATCCCTGTCCTGTACCCTAATCTGCCTTGGACACCATCCCTGCCCTGGATGCCTGCCCATTCCCTAAACCCTGCCCCATCATCTCCTGCTTGGCCCTCCCCTCCTGTCCCATCCCTGGGCCCCCAGCCCAGGCTCCTAAATCTGTGCTCTGGGCACGTCCCTCCTGTGGCCATCCATCCCAGCTCCGCTCCCACTGCCACCCCAGCTCTTTGTCCCACGTCAGCCGCCTGCACCTCTGAAAGGGTGGGAGCCCTGCCCTGCCCTGTGCCTCCTCCCCTGCACGACTGCAGCACCTCTAGGCCCCAGTGTGGCCAGATGCACCCTCAGCCCCAGGCCCTGGCCAGGCCTGCCCTCAGACCCTGGGAACATCAGCTCAGCCCCAGGGCTCTGCCTGGCGCCCCTCCCTCCCGTACTCACGGCTGGTCCCCAGACACCCAGTCGGCCCAACATTCTTTCCGTTGAGGTGTCCTGTGCCCTCTGCATCCCCAGCAAGCTCACCCCTCCTGCTTCACTCCATGCATGCCCTGGGTAGTAGCTGGTGTCCTGGGCCCAAGAACTGCTGCCCACCGGGTTGCCTAATGGCTTCCTCCTGCCTGTTCGGCATCAGACACTTCCTCTCCTGGGAACCTCTCCACCCCTGTCCCCACCAGGCTCCTCAGGGTTCTGTCTCCTCCCATCCCCAAGACACGTTTACATCTCACCTCCAGCAAAGTGCAGGGAAGCTGGATCCCGCTACCCACTTGCCAAGGATGCAGGGGCTGCCCCTTTCCCTCCCAGGCCCCTGCTCTCCTACACTAGGTCTGCCAAGTCCACAGAAGTCCAGGAGCTCTCCACTGTTCTCCCAGCCCCCTGCTCTCCTACACTAGGTCTGGCAGGTTCCCCGAGGTCCAGGAGCTCTCCCCTTTCCTTCCCAGGCCCCTGCTCTCCTACACTAGGTCTGGCATGTTCCCCGAGACCCAGGAGCTCTCCCCTTTCCTTCCCAGGCCCCTGCTCTTCTACACTAGGTCTGGCAGATTCCCCGAGGTCCAGGAGCTCTCCCCTTTCCTTCCCAGGCCCCTGCTCTCCTACACTACATCTGGCAGGTTCCCCGAGGTCCAGGAGCTCTCCCCTGTCCTCCCAGCCCCCTGCTGCCCTACACTAGCTCTGGCA
>JAVSCE010011782.1:0-41879 GCA_032199065.1 Smutsia gigantea | reverse complement strand
TATTCTGTACTGTTTGTCTATCCCTTGACTGACTTTGGGGATAGTTAATTTAATTTTGCATTTGCTTAGTAATTAGCTGTTCTACTTTCTTTACTTTGGTTTTATTACCTCTAGTGACAGCTATTAAACCGTAGGAACACTTCCATCTATAGCAGTCCCTCCAAAATACACTGTAGAGATGGTTTGTGGAGTCAAATTCTCTCAGCTTTTGCTTATCTGGGAATTGTTTAATCCCTCCTTCAAATTTAAATGATAATCTTGCTGGATAAAGTAATCTTGGTTCAAGGCCCTTTTGCTTCATTGCATTAAATACATCATGCCACACCCTTCTGGCCTGTAAGGTTTCTGTTGAGAAGTCTGATGATAGCCTGATGGGCTTTCCTTTGTATGTGATCTTATTTCTCTCTCTGGCTGCTTTTAATAGTCTGTCCTTGTCCTTGATCTTTACCATTTTAATTACTATATGTCTTGATGTTGTCTTCCTTGGGTCCCTTGTGTTGGGAGATCTGTGCACCTCCATGGCCTGAGAGACTATCTCCTCCCCCAAATTGGGGAAGTTTTCAGCAATCACCCCCTCAAAGACACTTTCTATCCCTTTTTCTCTCTCTTCTTCTTCTGGTACCCCTTTAATGCAAGTATTGTTCCGTTTGGATTGGTCACACAGTTCTCTCAATATTCTTTCATTCTGAGAGATCCTTTTTTCTCTCTGTGCTTCAGCTTCTTTGTATTCCTCTTATCTAGTTTCTGTTTGGTTTATCGTCTCCTCCACTGTATCCGATCTGCTTTTAATACTGTCCATTGTGCTCTTCAACAATTGGATTTCCGACTGGAGTTCATTCCTGAGTTCTTGAATATCTTTCCATACCTCCATGAGCATGTTAATGATTTTTATTTTGAACTCCCTTTCAGGGAGAGTCATGAGGTTGATATCATTTAAATCTTTCTCAGGAGTTGTATTAATAATTTTACTCTGGACCAGGTTCCTTTGGCGTTTCATATTTGTGTATGGCACACTCTAGTACCCAGAAGTTCTACTCTCTGGAGCTGTTCAGCCCCTGAAGTAATGTTGGGGATTGCAGGGAAGTGGTATTGGTGCCTGGGGAGAGGAAAGAGCTGTTTCCTGCTTCATGGCTGCTATGCCTGTCTCCACTGCCTGAACCAGTGGGCCGAGCACGCAGGTATAAGCCTCTGTGCTTTGCGTTTTTAGTTGCTGTAGACAGATCTTCCCTCTGGCTGGCCTAACACCAGTGTAGGGGTTGCCAGTTTGTGAGGCTTGTGGGGCTGGCCAGGAGAAAGGTGCAGTAGGCTGCCTATCATGGAAGGGGTTCTTGGAGCTGTGTAGGCAGCCAGGGAGCTGGAGTGAGCACCTGAAGATCATGAAAGCTCCCTACCTGCTGGGCAGAGTGAATCAACACAATTTTGTCTACCTGTCCTTTCTCCTGAGCAGTAAGCTCTGTGCAGTTCTTGCCTCTTTAGCAGCCCTCTTGCTGAGGGCTTCTTTGTTAGGAAGTCTCTCAGACTGCCCACCTTTCTTTTGTCCCAGAGCAGCCGGATATGGATCCCTGCTTTCCACAAGCAGCTGGAATCTCAGTCCCTCCAGGAATTCTGCCTGTCTTAGCTTTCCAACCCCCTAATTACGAGAGTATCATACAAGCACCATGAAATGTAGGTTTGTGCTCCCAGAGCAGATCTACGGAGTTAGGTATTCAGCAGTACCAGATCTCCACTCCCTTCCTGCTCCGTTCCTCTTCCTCCCACCAGTGAGCTAGGGTGGGGGAAGGGCTTGGATCCTGCCTGGCCACAGCTTTAGTACGTTACCCTGTTCCGTGAGGTCCTCTCTTGTCTCCAGGTGTATGCAGTTTAGTGCAGTTCTTTTTCCTGTTGCTCATTCAAGAGTAGTTTTATTAGTTATATTTTCGTATTGTATGCAGTTTTAGGAGGAAGCCTCTGTGTCACCTCTCATGCCGCCATCTTTAATCTGTCTGTTTGGTTTGTTTTTAAATACTACTTTATTAGCTACCACACTCTTCCCAGGCCAAGTGCTTCATACCCCATAGCCTGGCCACTCTTGAGCCATACTGCCTGGGTTTATGTGGGCAGTTTCTGAGCTCTGCTACAGCAGTTAACAAACTTCTTTGATTGTCTTTTTAAAAGTTATTTTTTTCAGAATTGAAGTGTTCACTGTAGGTTATCTGTGAGATGTAGAAAAATATAGAGAAGAGACTACAAAGTGAAACAGGCAGGCTGACCCTCCTCAGAACTGACCCTAAAATCCTGTGTATGCAGTTCCAAGATCTGTGGATCTAATCCACAGATACCTGAAATCAACAAGGATTTACCACATATCTTGGTTTGCATTTGTTCTACACTGCACTTAAATCCTCCACTTACTGAAACTTTTAGCACTGACTTCTCTACTAACCCAAATGTGCTTTTTATACTGAAATGGTAAGTGGATTCACTCACTGTCACCGCATTTTAAAGCTCCTGAGGCAAGTGATTTTTCTTTCTGCGAAGTGAAAAGGAAATTACAATGCCTGCCCTCCTCCTTACCCTTTCCCTTCTTGGAAATTCCCAGCCGTCTTGGTGGCCATGCATGTACTCGGCTGTGCTCTGTGGAGCTCCCAAAGTATGCCCTGCCCTGCTTCCTCTCCTGGCTCTTCTCCAGTCCTTTCTGGAAGAGTTTTTCCTTACTCTGTATTTTTGTCTCCTTTTATTGGTTGCTTCTCCTCCTCTATCCTGTGAGCTTGTCTGAAAAAAAAAAGACTTAGTTTCTAGGAGCAGGTGATTGTTCTGTAGTGGGGCTCACCCCACTTCCCTACTGTGTTCCCTCTCTTGACAACCACCCTTTACTTCTTAGTTCTCAACAAGTTGTGCAGTATCAACGACCACAGGATCTGAATTGGGGGAGAGAGTGCCTGGATTTGAGTTCCACATCTGCCTGTTTCTTGATCTGTGCATGTTTCAGCCTTTATTTATTATCCATTGGGAGAATCCATTGCGCATAAAGCTCGTGGAAGAATTGTGTACAATTGTAAATTAATTTGCAGTGAGTTGTTTTGTTTTCCAACTGTTCTTCCTTTCTTGGCACACAAGGTAGTAGCTCTATATTTTATTATTAACTTTGAAAGGTCCAACAAATAATGGAGACAGGTACCATGTATATGAATTGGAAGGCTTAACATGGTTAAGATAGCCTCTCCCCAAAATGACTTAAAGGTTCAGTGCAATCTTAACAAAATCTCAGAAGGGTATTTAAAAAAATCTTAGGACATCAATGGACTGATGGACTTGATGCTGGGGTTCTTGTTCACAGAGTCAAAGAATGAACTTTGCAAACACTCAAGGGTAGGAAAACAAGGCAGGGGCTTTTATTTAGAGATAAAGTGAGAGGACAGAGCCTCCTGTCTCACACCAGGAGGGGACACGAGAGCCCTGGGGTGGTGCGTTGTGTAGGGGTTTTATAGGCAGTTGAGAGACAAAGGGCTAGGGATGTACACCTGATAAGTGGTCTCAAAATGTTTACCTTTGAAGAAACACTAAGTTTCGTATTAGTCTTCCTGGTTATTTACAAGAAATTTACTGCTCTGATTTCCTCCCAGGATAGCAGCTTCCTGGTCTGGAAGCGTATCACTCAAGACTGCCTGCTTTGCTCCCAAGGTGGGCTCAGGTATTGTCTGTCTGCTAAAGAGTATGTTAAGAAAGTTACTTTTTAACAAATTGGTTTTAAAATGCAATCTAATTTTCAAGATGGCATCCTTCCTGTTTTTACTACATTGTTTCGGGCTTGCTTGCTACATTGCCCAGGTTGCAAATCATTTGTTTAGGGCTGGAGTACGAAAACAGCACCTGGGTAAAGTCAGAAAAACAAGCTGGGCCCCCAGCAGGCCAAAGCAAATCCCACAATGATTATCTTGTTTTGTTTTTTCCAGAGGCCCTCACTCTACTCTAAGCCCATTAGATTCAGTTAAATGTATCCATCTTTCCTTGTATGGCTTCTAGTTTGTATGTCATACATGGGCCTTTCCTATTCAACTTGAAATCATGGGAGGTTTTTTCCCCCTAGTTTTGTTCATACCCTAGAGTGTTCATACCCAGCCACCAGCCAGCTGCTAACACAGCACATATAGCATGCTTCCCCATTGACCCTCTTGGCAGTCTTGGTTCCATCCTGGGGACTGGGGCCCAGAAAAGCCCCTCAAATATTGCTACAAAAGAGACCAGATCTTTCCTTTTTTTTGGAAAAGCATTGCTCTTGCCTCAGATGGCAAGTAATGATTTGGCAATAGGACCATGCTTCCCTGTCCCTTGGTTTTTGTGAATTTGATGCCTTGATTGAGTTAAAAGGGCCAGAATGTGGTGTTTTAGCCATGGTCGTTTTCCTGCTGAATGAATTTAGGCAAGACACTCAACCTCTCTGATCAGTCCTTCCAAAGAAAATAGGGAGTTTTTATGCCTCACATCTGTGAAGATAAGATTAAGTAATAACTCAGGTAATTATATTCTATACCTAGGTCTGGTTGGCAATTGCCTCATGTTGTGTGTGTGCAGGAATCCATTGGGAAGGTGGTGTTAACGATGTGGATTCTTGTTACAAGGAATGTGCATTTTTAATACTTAAGTGATTTTGAAACGGATGACCTGGGATCCACATTTTGAGAGACTCAAAACTAATTCAAATTTTGGATTAGGTGACGCAGGGAAAGCTGGTAGGTGACGTATTCCTTTGGCTCTATCCCCAACCCCTCCCTTCCTCCTAATAGTGATCCATTTGGATCCAACTTATATTTAGGTGTAAGAGCCCTAAATCAGGTTATTCAGAATCTAAAGACCATTTACATTTAGAGGCACTAAGATGGTTATCTGATCATTATTCTGAGAACAATAGTGCTTTTCCTCCTCATCTCATTAAGTTTACCGCCCACGGTTAATGCCAGGAGGATTTGAATCCTGACAATATTTGTGTCTTCATGGGTGTGTGCAGATGTTAGCACCAGAACTATAGACTTCCCTGGCATTCTGCCCAGGGAAAGAAATTGGTCTTTCTGTCCAGCATCCTCTAGGCAGCTGTTTAGAAGGTCTCCATGCAGGAAGCCCTCTAAATTGCTGACAAGCAGCCCTTTCTGCTGGCTTCAAGGCTCAGGCGATTGTCTGCTGTCTGCTTATGGTGTGAACCAAAGATGTTTGGCGATTGGCTTTGGGATACAATGTACAGTGCTTTCCAGACATCATGTGGATATAAATCACCAGGGATTAAAATGCAGATGCTGACTTAGCAGGTCCATGCTGGGACTTTGGGCATTTCCAACACGCTCCCAAGGGACATTACTTGGAGTAGAAGGTATTTGGAGGCAGCAAAGAGGCATAGATTTAGTCTGGCTCTACCATTTCAGCTGTGCTTACCTGTATGCCTCTGTTTACCTGAGTTACCTGGCGCAAGCGCGGTTCTCTCCTGATGATAAGGACAGTGCGATGGAGGGGCTCATGTAAAGCACCTAGGTGGACAAATGTTGGCACTGCTCTGCCTAGACAATAAGATTAGGAAGAAGTAAGAAACACCAATAATCAGATCATTACCTAAATGTATCATTACCAAAGTGTACCTTTTGGACAAATCAGGAGACTTAACTGTTTGAGTAGATTTTTTAAAGTACCAAAGGAAAGGGTTTGAGTATTTAGGTAATGACTGTGGACAAGGTGTTTTGCCTCCTAACATGTGTTTATTGTTCATCCTGTTCTGAGACCTCTGAGAAAAATTTCCCTAAATAAATGTTCTGTGTTGGCCCACATAATCTAGTAATGCTGGTTTGGTCAGAGTAGGGATTTATGAGATGATTTCTCGTGTTATATTTCCAACTTTGATATGTAGAAACTTGTTTCTAATTTATTTTTCAATGTCCTCTTTCTTGAGAATTATGTTTGTGATTCTGATAGAGGCAGTTGCCTGTCATGTTTCCACTGCTCTACAGGGAATTGGGAGACATCAGTTCTAGACCTGTTTCCACCCCTAACTGGCTCTGAGGCCATGAAAAGGCCTGGAGCTCTGGGCCTTGGCTTCATCCTTTGCTCTGTATAAACTCCAAGAGGGCAGAGGCTTGTCTGCCCTGTTTGTTCACTGCTAGGGTAGAGGGCAGAGTAGGTGCTCAGTAATTATCTGTTATCTGACTGAGGGAATTGATGAACGAATTTAATGCGCATTTGAATCACCCAGTGATCCTACTAGGACAGTCTCTCACCCAGCAGGTTTGGAGTAAGGCCTGAGGTTCTGTATTTCTAACCAGGTTTTTGGTGATGCTGATGGTAGACTTGTGCATCACACTTTGCATAGCAAGTCTCCAGATAATCTGTGATGTGTAGAAATCTTTGTAATGTCTTTCTCAAGGATGGTTTCTAATCATCAACTTGTTCATTGAAACTGACCAGTAGTCTCAGGGCACTGGCTGTCTTGACCTAATGACAGGGTAATTCAACTTAGCCACTAGCTTTCTTTTGTATTTAGTTCAGAATTCAGCACCCAGGACCTTGCCAGAAATGCAGATTCTGGGGCTGTACCCTAGGCCTCCTGAATCAGAACCTCTGGGGTGGGGCCAGCAGTCTGTGTAATACCCAGCTTGAGGTTTCAGATGCCCTGCAATGACTGGAAACTTGTCAACAGGTTTTGAGGCAACTTTGTATGCTATTAGTGGGCATCAGGGTACCTCTTTTGTTTAGCTCGTGGATCATGACAGTATCTTGAAACCAAATGCAAGTTGACAGGAGAAAAAAGAGGTAATTTGGAAAGGGGCATATTTTTGTGAACTCCTGGGTGAGTAGAAGGTAGATGTAGATATGACAGCACTCGTTTGGAGCCGTATTTCCTTGGAGAAGTGTTAAGATCACTTTTGTCTGTATTCTTCCTACAGTTCTGCAGGGGGTTGGAAGTCGTGGCTGCCCACTGGCATCACCTGCGGGGCTTTTAAAACTCTTGATGGCTGAGTCCCACTGGAGGTTCTGATGTAATTGATCTGGGGTGCAGCCTGGGTGGCAGGATTTTTAAAAGCTCCCTGGGTGATTATATGATTCAGCTAAGATTGAGAGTTACTGGATTAAATGAATACATCATTTGACTTCTTTTCTGTATGTGTTAAATTTATTTTGAATTTCCATACAATTGTTAGTGTGTGTATGTGGGTTTTGACAAAAGCAAAGCCATGGAATCACCTCCTCACTCAAGATGCCTAGCATTTGGTTTTCATAAGTGCACTTTTGTACTTTTTTCTCCTTAAAAATATCAAACTGAAACACATGGCCTCCACTTGGTATTTACTATTATGACTGTTCTGTGTTATTGCTGTTATTGTCTGAAATAAATTTCAAAATTGTTTTCTCGACTACTGCTACACCGTTCGGAGACCCTCTGAGTCAGAGGTTTGCAGTGTTGGTGTATCTAAGTGCGGGTGCCCAGGACACATCCGATACCAGTGAAACCAGAACCTCTAGCACAGGGCCCAGACATTGGTCTTTTTAAGCTGCCCAGGTGTCACTGAAAGGCAGCCAGGTCTGGAAATCGCCTCTCTCTGAGTCTCCCATAAAGTATGTGCAGGTCAGAGATCATGGCTCTTGTCATTGCCCATATCCCTTTGCTCAGCCATACATGCTTCTGATACTTGCTCTTTTCTTCTGTGGCACAAATTTGGGTACATTTTTGGAAAGAACTTAAGGTAAATGGCTTATTGATTATCGAGGATGGTTAAATATTGTTCATACATTTTGTATTTTTGCCTACTTGCGGTGAAAGGCTGTCGATCCATACAACACACGAGTTCTGTCTCTCCTCTGTGGGCCATCTGAGCAGGTGGTAATCGCGCTGCCAGCCCAGCAGTGGGGCCCATCTCAGTGACGTCGCAGGCTCGTTTGTGCTTATGTTGCGGGAGTGAGGGAAGCGATGGCTGCGCTTTGCCTGGGCTTTGTGGAGGCAATGGAATGTTTTCCCGACTTACCTGTTTCCAAGAATAGGTGCTGTAATTGCAGTTCTAAAAAGGTGCTTTCTAAGTAAGTAGTATTGAAGAATACCTTCACCTCTAGGACTAACAGCTCCTGGATATTCAGGAGCTAGGGGCTCGTCTCGTTGTGCTTATTTAATCTAGAAGTTGAGACATTTTACCCCAAGGTGCTCAGCTTCTCAGGGGGTATAATGCCAAAGCTTTGCATAAAGTTTCTAAAAGATCTTTATTTAAAAGATTATCTCACTGGCTGCTTAGAACAATCCCATTTCATGTATAAGGAAACTGAGCCTAAGGGAAGAAGTGATTTACTGAGTTGCTCAGTTGGTTCTTACTCTGAGCCCACTTGAGACACTTTAATCAGGGCACTTTTCCTTTTGATGGTGTTCAGGAGCCTCCTAAATTGTCTAACCTGCTTTCTCTTGTCACAACTCTGCTTCTCGCAGGCCTTGAAGAACACCAGCCTTCTCTTTGTTTTCACCATTCTAATACCACTCCATTCTTTCAGGAGTTTCAGGATAACAGAGTAATGAATGGCCATTTGGTATGGAGCATCTATGAGCATTTCTGCCTTATGAGCCCAAATTCTTAAAGGACTACTGCTATGAAGTATTGTCATCAGTATTCCACATCAGATAAAACAGAATTTGTCTAAGGCCTCATAGGTGTTAGGTTGAAAGTCAACTGTGTCAGATGAATAAATTATTGCAAATTTTTGGGATGAAAAGTCTTTCATGGACATATACTTATAGAAATAAATTCTGTCCTGGCATATCAGCTTGAGGGGCCCTTAGAATGTCCTTCCTCCTTGGTTTTAGATTTGGGGTCTTAGTTGATTTTTGCATCACAGGGTTCCATGTATACTTCCTAAGAGGCAAAAAAAAGGGTCATGCTACCTGTAAATTAGAAGGTTAAATCCTCCCTTTAAATCCCTTTCTATGCAAGGAAAAATAACCCTACTTGACACACTTGGGCCATTTGTGAATCAATAAACCCAGGACTGTCGCTCTGAAAAATTGTTACAACTTCTAGAACAAATGAAAGGCCTTAAAAAAATGTCTAGGGGAAGATATGTCTGATATGATTTACTCTGGAGAGAGGGTGAGTGCTTTATAACCTGCTGATTACCATAATAAAACATCTTTATTTTTCAGGGGAACATAAAATGACAGTAAAGTACAGAATCTTGTAGCTTATATCTATCTGGTGGAGGATTTAGGACAATTCAATTGTGATTTGCAAAGAGAATACCAGTAGAATCTAAATTTTAAGGCTTACCTCAAAGCAGAAACTGTAACTTAATGGCAGGGAGAGATTTGATGACTTCCTCTCTCTTGTGGCTGCCCCCCATGCCCCCCAGCCCCACAACACACCTTAGTCAATACAAGTAGACAAACTCCAAGGCAGTGCTAATAGTGAGATGTAGTTTCTCAAAGCATTTTTGTTTTTATTAGTGTAGAATGTTACATGATGCACGTGCCAAGATTGGGGGGTGGGTGGGATTGGTACCTTGACCCATGGTGCTTTGAACAGTCTTCATGGCGGTGATGTGGCATTTCTAACAAGTCCATGGCTGAGTGGGCCCAGGCCCAGAAAAGGCCAGCTCTTGTGATTGGGGTGATAGTGCGTCTTGAGTGGGAGTGGGGTGCTCCAGAGAGTAGGAGTGTGTGATCAGTGTCAGACAAGGGCCTGATGGAGGGGGTGATTCAAGTCAGCATCTCCATGAAGGGTGTGGCGGGCAAGGTGACCACATGCTTGTCTATCCAGTAAGTGAGCACTGGGATTAGTGGCCACCTGGAGAGCTGGAAGGAGGGAGTTCTAGTGCATGGTGGGCAGCTGACCCAAGGGGCTTATTACCTAGGTGGGTCAGTCAGACACCTAAGCATCTACCAGCCATGAAGCCCTCAGGAGAGACTTTACAAAGTGGAAGGTGTGCTCACTGCTATCCATCTGGCTATCTTCTTACCCTTCCATTGCCTTGTTTTGTTCAATAAATATTATCTGAAGGCCTGTTGTGTGCTGGGCCCTTTGTCAGGCATGGGAGACTAAAATATGAGCAAAAGTATATTTTTACTTAACTACTAGATCTCCAACTACTCGTGCAGATATGTGTAAATACTCTTACTAGGACTCAGTCCAAATGAACTCACTGTGTCCTGGGTTTCCATTAAATGCAAAAGAAGGATTAAAAAATGAGTAAATGCTCAAGGAGTGCTGCATAAAATGGACAGTGGGAGACCTAAAGACCAGTCACTATAAATAGTGTGGTAGGTGTGCAGAGAGAGATGTATAAGGCATTATGGGAATACAGAGGCATGGTACCCAGCCTAGTCTTGGGATGGGATGGATTATCACAAAAGGCTCTGTGGAGGTAAGGAAAGGAATGTTAGGGTTGCTTGGGGACCCTGGCAGGTGGCATTGAAGAGGAGGACATTTTGGTCAAAGGGTAAGAAGTGGGAAAATGCTTGCAGACGGCTGGAGCTGCACTTTAGAACACCAAGATCTTCCATGTCCTCAGGGTGTGTTAGGAGTGGTGATAAACTAGAGAGAAATGTGAGTGCCAGATGTGGTGGGCCTTTCTGTCTATGGCCAATAGTTTGGATTTGATCCTGAAGAGATTTAGTCAGTGGACTTATAGGGTCACACTGTATGATTTAGTTGGAAAGACAAAATTAAGATACTCATGAGGAAAATCACCAAGGAATTCAGGTAGCATTAGTGTGCCAAGATGCAAAGGCATGATGCCCCTAATGGAATTTATAGAGAAGGGTGGAGTTTGGAGATCTTTCCCTCATGTTTTTAGATGTGGCAGCACAACTCTGCTGTCTTACTGGTGTTTTCTGTCGTCACTGCTGATGACAGAGCAGAGAATGGAGCCTATTCGTTCCAGGGGAAGGGAGAGTCACGTGCTTTAGAAACCAGTCCATAAGCTTACGAAGTCAAAACTATGAAGTTGACTCAAATTTTTGCCTGAGCTTACTGACATGTCTTGCTGGTGATTTCTTGATGCTGGGGGTGAGGGCAGTGGTGAGAAGCAGGTAGAGGAAGTACCGATAAATCAAGAGTTGCCATAAATAGATTACTTTTATAGTTAGCCATTACAGATAACGTTTCATGAACTGCTCTCTTTACTACTGTGTATGTTAAAATTTTTCTGTAAGTTTAAAAATAGGGAGAATAATAACTTCAAGGGTTTTTGTGAGAATTAAATGAGATGTAACACAAGTAAAGATCTTAATGGTGGTGTGCTTAGTAAGTATTGACTATTGCTGATATTGGCTACTGTCTTGGCTGAATTTCACTCTTCCTTCCCCACTGTTATTTCTTGCTCCTGACTTCCTTGGCCCTTTCTCCCATTTCCGGCCTGGAATTTGCCCTGTGGAATTCAGACAACCTGGCTTTTCTGGTTTTGTCTCTGGATGGTTCTTGCAAGGATGTGTTTTTATCTCCTTTTTCTGGCTTCTCTTGCTTGCCTAGGGAACCACCTCTACTGACCACCCCAGCCTTGGGGTCAGCCCACTTGACCAGACCTTATTTGCCCTGGTACCTCCTTTGTGTACTGTGTGTTGGGAGGTGGGATGGGGAGGGAGTTGAGGTGGGAAGGGAGTGAGCCAAACAAGCACAACTGATGATGGCCCCCTTCATAGAGCGAACGTCTTCTTGTTTTGTAAAAATTCGATTATCATTGCATCACATTTTTGTTTATACATGGGGGGTATATGTATAACAAAGTCTGTGACTCTGTGTGCTTGTAGACATTATATAGATGTTTATTATAACAAGGGATGTTTGTTTCCATTTTGCATTGAGCTTTACTTATCAATGACATTTAACCTTTTTATGTCTTTATTTTTGGCTGCTCTTGCTGCTTTGCTAAGTGGAAGATCATTTGTAAAGCATTTCTTTAGTGTATTGGATGAAAAGGCTATTTAAAGGAACTTGGTGGTAGAGCCTTCCATAGAAGTAAAGAATATTTAGCGCTGGTTAAGTGCCAGACATTGTTCTAGGCCCTTTCTTGTCCTTCATTGATCTACAAGATGTCCTTTTGAAGTGCAAGTTATCTCCATTTTTAGTTTTCCAGTGTTACACATCTAGTACATACTAGGATTTTTTTTTGGTTGCAAGCAAAAGAAAACCCCCAGACAGGTTTAAATAATAAAAGGAATTTAGTGGTTCTTGTAACTGAGAGATCTAGCCATGGGATGGGCTTCAGGTATGGTTTTATCCAGAGATTCATGCTGGTGTTAGGGAGTTCCATCTTATGAATGAGTGCTACATCAACCACGGAAGGGCCATCAAACAGCATTAGAAGCAGAAGTCTTGAAATTCACTAAGGTTGATCTGGTTGAGCTTGTATGTTGGCTCTGCATCAGTCATTGTAGGCTCATTGTGGACTTCCCTGCTTAGTTTGACCCTAGGATGTCTACTGATGCTGAGGGGTGAAGTTAGCGTCCTCAGAAGTGCAGATGCAAGCGGAGGCTCTTTGTTAGGAGGAAAAGAGTTCTGGGGAGGCTATTCATAGGTGTCCACTGCAGAGACACAGACCTGGGGTTTGAATGTAGTGCTCTTTGTCCAATTCCAGAGCGCTTTAATCCAAATGATACCTCCCTTAAAGTTTCTTTCCCCAAAGCAGTGTTTAATCAGCCTTTACTATCAGTGTTGTTCCTCAGAAAGCACTGGTCTTATTCTGTGGCAGGTCAATCTGGGAGTATGACTTTGCCCATAGCATCTAATTGTTCAGAAGCACAGTATGCCCAACTCTGAAGTAAGGGGGTTGAACAATATTAAGTCATCCCGTGTTTATTAAGTGCCTATTATGTCTAGATCTATGTCAGGGGTTGGATTTACAATCACATGCAATGTACACATGGCTGCTGCCCTTATAGGGCTATTGACTGTTGGGACAAAGAGGCTTTAATTAAATGGTGAAAAATCTGTAATATGGGGCCTCTGACACCTTAGCAAATGGTTAATGAATAAAACAGTCTCCATTTTTATCTGTTATCATTAACAAATACATCATTTTAGGTTCTGCCCAGTGTTACTATGGGGAACCATGGGAGCATCTCCAGGGAGGACTGTAATGAATGAGAAGAGGAGCCAGCATGGGCCCTGGGGACGTCCACACTCAGAGCCTGGGGCTGGCATGAGGGGCAGTGTGGGCTTTGAGGCCCTTTCTAGCCCTAAGGGACACTGATACCCTTCCAGCACCAATGTTTTCAGAGTTAGTGATGGACTCTGCAGGCCCCTTATACTCATCCTCTGTCAGAGAGCTGGGAGTGAAATACACCTCTAGTGCTCTGGAAAGTATTCATTTGTGTTCTTACAGTTGGTTACTTTCTACTTTAACAGGTTCTTTAGGTTAAATAATCCAGATTTCAAAATGCCTTAAAAACAATGTCCCTTGAATGGATAAAGGTATGTGTGTGTCTGTGTATGTATAATGGAATATTCTTCAGCCATGAGAAGGAAGCAAATCCTGCCATTTGTGACAACGTGGATGGCCTGGAGGGCATTATGCAGAGGGAAATAACTCAGGGAAAGGCGAATAGCATGTGATCCACATATATGTGGAGTCTAAAAAAAACAAACTCATAGAAACAGAATGGTCATTTCTAGGGGCTGGAAGGTGGGAGGAGTGGGGAGATGTTGGTCAAATGGTACACAGTTTCAGTTACAAGATGAATAAGTTTTGGGGATCTAGTGTATAGCACAGTGATTCTAGTTAACAACACTACTTGAAAGTTCACAAAATAATGTTCCCTGTTTCTCCAGAACTTATTTTTTTTTGTTTTTTAAGTGGTTATTTAAATTTATTTTATTAAAGGTATACTGTTATACAATCTTATGAACATTTCACATGAGCAACATTGTAGTTTCAGCATTCATCCATATTATCAAGTCCCCCCCACACACCCCACTGCAATCACTATCCATCAGTGTAGTAAGATGGTATCAAGTCATTACTTGTCCATACCTTTTAAATATTGCGGAAAGTTCTTCCCTGTAACAGGTGTACTTGGGGTGGTCCAAGCCCCACTCAGTGCCTCTCCCCTTATCCCCCCCTCCCTCCTTGAGCTCATGGTGCCCCTTCCTCCAGACTCCCAGCCCTCTGGTCTCAGCTTCCCCTGGGGCATCTGTATCCTCAGCCATCTTCTCATGGGTCTTTCTGTTGGGAGCCAAGCTACTGGTGCTGCTTGACAAAGTCCAGGCTCGAGGATGCCTTCAGAAGATCTGGAAGCCTCCCAGCTGGCCCTTGATATTTCCCGCTATATTATTAACTTTCCCATGCGCTTCATTACTTGGAGCTCTAACAAAAAGTACACCATAATTCTCAGAAATATAACAAGAATTTACTCCCCTTTTATTTTCAATTTTACTCCAAATACTTAAGGCAGGTAGCCAAAGCTCAAGGAGAGCTCACCCTACCTTTCCTGCTTACTCAGAAGAAACTCACTCTTTGGAACCTATACAAAGTTGCCCCCTTTCTGCCCTAATATTACAGCAGAGGAGTTTTATAAGAAATTACAGCATAAAGAGATATGGGAACCAGGACTGCGGGGAGGACCCCCTCCTGACTCACCAATTGCCCAGAAAAGAATTAGTAATAAGCTTCCTTTTCCCACTATAGAAGGACCCCCTAATGTAGCTGTAGAGATTTTGAGTAGAAAATGGTACTTTTCTAAAGGTAAACGTAGCATGGGAAAAATTAATTGATGGACTCTGTTTCCCAGTCCTATTTCATATACTAGGGTTCATGATCTGTACATGAATAGGTAGTTTTTGATTAATAGAACAATGGTTAGTGCAGTTCAAGTTTTTTTTTTATATATATAGAAAAGAATTAAAAGAAATAGGCCCAGCTGGTGTTTGTTAAATGAGAAACAAAAGGAAAGGTGTGTTAATCAATAGAATGCTTACTGGAGTAGAAAAGGTTAGGGGGAGTTGATAAGTAACCAAGGACAGAACAAATAAGACCAAGACAGTCTTTAGGACCTAATTGCCCTTGCTATTGTTTCAATACTATGTAAGACGCAGCACCCCAGGACACTGGAGACTGCTGGAAATTGAGTTTAGAATTAGTTAATGGTTGTTAAGTTCCCCACTCAGAATTCTATGGATTGTTAATTTGTATAATATAAACGACTACTAGCCTTACACTAGGAGATGCTTGCACCTTAGTCAGTGTGGGTGTCTTCTCATTCACCGACGCCCTCACTCCCCTTGATACCTCACCCCAGCTGGAGCTGGACTCCGGCATCTTTCCACAGTATTATAAGTGATGATAACCAGGAAGGAAGACAGCAGGTTTATCATGTACTTCTAGAACAGCTGTCACCACAGATGCCTGGAAGAAAAAAAGTGTGGGCAGGAATGGCCATATTTTCTTGAAAAGGAGACACATAAACTCCATACTTTTGCAAAGATTCTAGGCTCTGATGTGCTTTGAAACATTTTTCATTTTCTGGGGCACCTGTTCCTAACTTACCTGCCACCATGCCATCGTACATTTTCTCTTCTCTCCTATCCTCTGAGCATATACTCTTTTGGGGGAAAAAAATCTTTCAAAAGCAAGTTTGAGTAGAGTTACCAAAAAATCAGTGTTGTATTCCCACATAATGGATGTAAGAAAATGGTGTCATGATAAATTAGCTTTATTCTGGTTTTCCTTGTGACTTATCAATAGTGACCCTGCAGTCATTCCACTAACAGCCCTGGACCTGTGCTAACTCAGTGGAGATTCGAGGATGACCTCAGGGAGCAGCTTACTGTGTGTGTTACTGTTTTTCTTTTATTGACTGATACGTATAGGAAAATTGGGGGTGAAGAACAGTACATTTCTTTGCTCTTCCTTCCATAAATTGCTTCTTACAACAATGATTTAAAGTAGTGGAAAACAGAAGTTCACAGTCTTCCGTGGAAGAGGAAAGAGGGACATGGTGGGGAAAAGAGGTAGGTTAAAAGGGTGGGAAACTTCTGTAGTGACGCAACCTCTTTGTAACCTTGTATTTGCATAGGGTATCTTGCTACTCTGTGTGTGTGCAGATGTATTCTTTCCTAAGTTTTCTGTCAGGGTTCCAGGCATGGCAGAGGCTCCAAATCTTTTGCAAATTTGCATATCCTTTTTCTGCTCATGTAAATCAATAAGGAGCAATTGTTCTCTGTCCCTGGACAGAGGCCTTAACTCCATATCGCTCTGTGCACTTGTGAAACGTAATCATCTCAGAACCCTTCTACAGACTTAATTGGGTGGGATGTATTGACAGTGCCTTGTTCTGTCTGACTGGGCACTCAATAAATAATAGTTGAATGATACCCAGAATATCAACTCAAAGCTGAGGACCTAGACTGATCCTGTCAGTTCTTTTCACGTCCTTTGGAATAGCACCTGGGGAGGACTTAGCTATCTCTGTGCATTCCAGGTCTTTGAATTTTGTTTCCTTTCTATATTCGGCTGGTTCTGTGAAACAGTAAGCCAGACATTCAGGCAGGACATTAGGTGGGGCTGGAACATTCTGGAAGAGTGGAAACTTGATGAAGGGAACAGCCATTTCTCTAGATCCTCTGATATGGGGTGTGGCTGGTCGGCCTGGCTGACAGTGTGGGGAGGGAGGGAGGCACTGACTTCAGCTCCCTGCTCGCTTCCATCTCTGCAGGGGGCTCTTTCCTGACCCATTGGCAGACAAAGAGAAGCAGTTGCTGCAAACCAAGTGGCTTTATTGAAATAGATTGTTGCTGGAGACTTCCCCTTTAAGATAAAGCCAGATAGTGGAGCTGGGACATGGCTGATACGCTTCTGTGTTGAACTCATAAAATGGATTTAAAAGTGTGGACAGAGATTTTGTGGTGGTGGTTGGTTGGTTTTCCCCTTGATGTAGTAGCAGCTATTTGGATTCAATCCTCTGCTTTTGTCATACTAATTTTGGTTATTTTGTTTCTTGCCCCACAGTTGTGAACTAGTAAGACATTTTTGAAAGGAGTGGAAAGGGAGGTGGTGTTCTGAGTGGCTTCTGGGGAGACATCTTGCTCACATCACTTTACTTAAGGTTTTCTCTTTTTGTCTAGTCATAAGGACAGGATAGAGGGCCTCTGTTAGCATACGCAAGCCAGCGAGAGTCCGAGCCAGCGATGGCTCACGGAACCGTCTTGGTGAGACACAGGGACCATGGGCTTAGACAGAATAGGGTGAGGGCCTCCGGAAAAAGCAAGGCAGAATATTTGCAGTCAGAGCAATGTAACTACATACAAGGAAACCCCCTACCAAAACTCTGTGTTAAACATTAAGCTCTAGGGTCATTCTTCAGTAAGATCAGGTAATGTTCCCCAGACAAAGAAGAGTAGCACATGTTTTTATCATGCTAATCATTTGTAAGATTCACTTTAGCATGCTAAAAGGCCCAGGCCTATGTGCTGTCTTTCCTCTTTCAGATCTGATGGGGTGATTTTACAAACTGGGCAACTAATTTAGCATGCAGACCCAGCTGTAAACAACATAGTAAAAGGCAAGAAAGAGTCTACCTTAAAGATAAGATTGCATTTTAACACCCAGGGAGTTTAAGAAGCAAGATTCTTAACTTACTCTTTAGCAAACAGACAATACCTCAGCCCATCTTGGGGGCTGGGCAGGCCAGGCCGCCTTTTGATATGCTCCTAGACCAGGATGCCAGTATGCTGGAGAGAGATTGGGGCGGGAAATTCCTTGTATTAAGTTAATTCTGGGTGTTCTGACACCACTTAGCAGGTCTACACTCCTAAGCCTTTTTTTTTCATGTTCTCGAAAAATCCTCATCTGCCTATAAAACCCCCTAGACAACGCACCACCCCAGACTCTCTTGTCCCCTCCTGGCGTAAGCTGGGAGCTCTGTCCTTTCACTTTATTTCTAAATAAAAGCCTATGCCTTGCTCTCCTACCTTGGGTGTTTGCTAAGCTCATTCTTCAGCTTCGTGAACAAGAACCCCGGCATCATTGGCATCCAGGCCAGGGTGGATAGAAAACCAAAATCAGGTTGATTCCCGGCTACATGGCCAAGGCAGAGTCCCTTAGAGCGGGGGTGCTTCAAGAGCCGTCTCTAGTGCCACACGGCGATAAAGCGCAATTTTGAGAGCTTTTACAGACGTGGTCAACTAGTAGAACAAAATTAACTTGCGGTAAGGTGATATGCAGAGATCACAAGAAGACATTTGTGCAACATTTTGGCTGACAAGCTTTTGATGTGATATTGCAGTGGATTTACCAGCCCTTGCAAACCATCTGAACCTCTTCAGAACCTATTTAGGACCCAGGAAAAGGACAGTGTTAATCAGGAAAGAAAGAGGATGCAGAAGCAGTACTGACAGGATGACTCTGGCCATTTATCAAAGAAAACTAGTGGTCTCAGAGGGGAGGATTGATTGTTAATAAGGTCACAATAATTATTGGCATATATATATTTGTAAGATATTGCTTTACTCTATAGATCATTTATAGTGGTATTTTCAGTTTCATTAGGTAGCCCTTCCATTTCTATAACCTGTTGAAAAATATGTTGAAAGGCTATTTATAGACCCCAACTGGGACATGAAAATCCTTGTGCAAGTAGACCTGTCATGCCACACTCAAAAGGTTTGAATTTTGACCAGGATAATATCAATCCTATGGCTATATCAGCAATCCTGTGGCTGTATGAAAACACACACACATGCACACACTCACAAACACACTGCATTTTCCCATGTTCTTGTTGTCATCTTTGATGGAAATGGACCTGGGTCCTGACATCATTTCTCAATTTACTCATTATCTCCTAACCAATTCTGTGATGAAGATAAATCTGTCTCCGCTTATTTCATGTCCCTCATTTAAATCTTACAGATGTACCCCTGAGTGCACTAAGGGCAACTGGGGCTACACATATGCAAGGGGATGTGAAGGGAACCTCTTGTTCTGTGGTTGCCTTTTGCTGCGCTTCATGTCTCCCACCACGGTGTTGCACCTAGGATGATTTTATACAGATGTTTGAAAGGTACGGGACTTGAATTTTTAGAACTCTCATAGTTAGTGTGCATTTTCTTTGGAAGGACGTCAGTGATCTTCAGTTGGGAAGGCAGCCTGATAAATTTCTCATCTTCATCCAGCTGTTACTGCCAGTCTGGTTGTGAAATGTGACAGGACCATGGCCATCTGTATAATGTTGAAATATGTTGCATCTGAAATTCCTTTCTATCCTCTGCATTGCTATGTGAATTAAGGGTATGACTGTCAGTGATCAGGAGGTTTAAAATCACATTTTGAATTTTGCCTAAAGAGGATTTATGGGTTTTCTGCTAATCCCAAGACATTGTGCAAGGGGCCATTTAAAAGGGGTTGCCAAAGCATGGAGAGCTTGCATTCCAGTTTGAGACTATGTTTGCAGAAGGGTAATTAAAAATATAAGGTAGGATATGCATGACAACTAGTATTGACATATTCTAGGTTGGAGCTCAGAGGAGACAAAAAAGCTATGGTCCTGGTTGTCTGACCTCAGAGGGATTAGGCTTCCAGCTTGTGTCCAGAAGACCAGACAGGATGCAAATAACAGACAGAGCAAGGAAAGAAGAACATTTTAGGCAGGGCAATGGCACACATAAATGAAGGTGGTAATGGATGAGGTATGGTTGGGAACAGTGAATTTTTATGTATGTGCTAACAGAAAAGATGAAAGATCAGCTTGAAAGGTTCAAGTGGGCATATATTATAATGCTTTAGATAATAGAAACCCATATTCACTTAAACAATAAAGATAATGCATTAACTCAATGGAAAAAAAGGCCTGCTTTTCAAGTTGGAGACATGGTTCTCTTTCTGCTTTCATCTCCCTAGATTTCCTCATGTTCACAAGATGGCTGCCAGCAGCAACCAAGGCTAATGATCAAATAAAAGACCTGAGCTTTGCTCTGACTGGACCAGTCTTAACCATCACAGCACCCAGGGCAATGCCATATGCTTATGCCTGGGATTCTGCTCATCTCATAGTTGGCATGGGGGTTAGGTTGTGCTGATTGGCTAATGCCAGTGTCTACCTCTGGAGCTCACTTTGGGGCCACCAGCATCTAAATCCCATGGCTGCTATATAGTGATTTCCCAAAGGAAAACCTAGAAAGGTGGAAAGGAATGGGGTACTAGAGGATGGTTTAACAATGAAAAAAATATCCATTTCAACTTTAAACTATCCACAGCATTGAATCCTATATAAATGATCTCAAGTGAGTCTAGACTTTAACCACTTGGCTTATTACAGTGTCTGTATTAGTCCTTGATGATAAGAATGGTTTAACTTGGCCTTAACCATATGCAACTCATGCCCAGAAAAGTTCTTTAGTGAACAATTTTCCTTCTCCTCCTCATCTGTTTTTTCTTTCTAGAATTGTACATGCTTAGTCAAGTCGCTGATTTTTTTTTTTTTTTGCGACCCTACAGAGTGCCAAACTTGAATGGTTCTGGAGAACTACCTCTCATCTTTCCTGTAGGGCTCCCTGCTAGGTATACCCTAACTCAAGATTCCTCTGTTGGAAGTTATTCAATTGAGTCTTTTATTTATTCACATTAACAGTAATTACAAATTAGGTAGAACTGATGAAACTGAATAGTTTCATTCAGAGGCAGGCCATGCATCCACCCATTCATTTATTCAACAAAGGAGTACCTACTATGTGCCAGGAGCTGTGTTGGACACTGGGGATGAACCCAGGGATGGCACATGGTCCCTACCTTTGAGCTTGTGTCTGGTTGGGGAAGCCAATAAATCCACAATTCTGATTTTATGTGATAGATATTGTATGTAGTGTGCTATGGAGGTTTACAAAAGAAGCATTTCTCCAAACTGGAGGTGTAGAAGATGACATTTCCTAGCTCAGCAAGAATGCTTAAAATAGACTTAGTACCATAGACTTAATGGGTAGGATTTAGAGCAGAGGGAATCATGCATGACAGATAAAATGATGGGTTTTTCAGGAAGCCACACGTTTTCTGGGAATATAGTTAGTAAATAACTATTATTATTGGGAGGTAGAATGGAAATGCAGATTCCCAACTATTCTATCCAAGATTCCAATCAGTAGGTCAGGAATGTGGTCTGGGAATTACATTTTAAACTCCCACTCCTTGGGTGGTTATGATCCTGGTGGTCTGAAGAGTGCTGCCCCGAGTGCAGTGTGTGGGTGCAAGGCTGCAAATGTAGGCTGGACTAGGAGAAGAACGGGAGCCAGAGAGAGTGGCCAGAGAGGCTGCAGAAGGATGGAGGAGACTTTCTAGATTTGGGGGCTCAAAAGGACCCTAGAGGAAGTTGAAGACATTTGGCAGCAGAGTGTACTCACAGCAGGAAATAATGTCTTAGCCCTATTTTTGTACAGTTAAGCTAAAACATCCTTCCAAAATAAGACTGTTTAATCACTTGGCTCTAAACTCATATAGCTAAGAATTCAGGTTCTAAACTCCAAAAGCAGTTCTTAGTCAACTAGTCTGTTTCCCAGTTGTGAATTATTTATCCTTGTTAATGCAACATAGTCATTTTGGAATGCTCTGAGTAACCTTGGGGGCCACTCTCCAAATTGCTTGATTCACTGTTTAAAAATATGATCGATTCAACACTGAATAAATGTGTAATACTGAATCCCTATGGGGTGGGGCAGTAAAGGAGGTACAGAGCATTTATAAAGTTAAGGATATTTTGGGAGCCACTTAAATTGGGCCTCTTTTCAAAGAATTATTAATATGTAGTGAGACATTTTAATTTCTTCCTCGGGGTAACCACAGAACCTTCTCAGCTGTTCTTGACTTATTCTGAAAGCTGCTGAGGGTGAGCTGGTTTCTCCATTTCTAGGACGACGTACTAGAGGCTACACTTCTTACTTTCTGTGCAATGCTGATCTTTACTTAACTGGTGTCAAAACAGAAACTAGATTTCAAACCGACTCTACATTTTGCATAATTGTTGGGGTTAACTCAGTCACCGTTAAAAGCTCAGTGGAACGATTGGAAAAGTCATACTTCACAATATAACTTATGACTGCTGTGTCTTCAGTTGCATTTAATAATAATAAAAACTCATTAGGTAAATTTGAAAATACGGGGCAACCAAGAAATAAAATATGAGAGCGGCTCCAGACTGGACAATTAACTTATTGTTTTAAGCATTCAAGTACATATTGATAGAGGATGCAGGAACATACACTTCAAAAAAATTTATATTGACATTAGGTCAGTTAGCACAGGATTTCTTGGTTTTGGTAGTACTGATTGTTTAGGGACAAATCATTCTTTGTTATTAGAGGCTATCTGGTACATTTTTGGATGTTTGCTGCATCCCTGGTCCTCAGCTCCACTAGTCTCAATCATGACACTGCACATTTGCCTCCAGACATCACAAGTGTCCTCTGGAAGCAAAATCATGCCTGGTTGAGAACCACAAAGTTAACAGAGACAGGAAAGCTTTTTATGGATATCTCTTTATTCTGCTGTTAATCTATTTTTTGAGAATTTTGTTCTAATTATTAAAAGTAAAGACATATAGTTGATTCTCACTTCTATCATGTATTTGCAAACTGTCTCCTTGCTAAAATTGATTGGTAACCCTAAAATCAATACTTCTGGCACTTTTACAGTCTTGGACACACATTTGCAGAGGGGCAAAAAATGTGAGTCACCTCCCACATCTGTTCCCAGCTGAGGGTGAAGAGGGTGATGCTTTGCCTTCTTGTTTCAGCTCTCAGACTGTAAACAAGTGGCCTTCTCAGGGTCTACTTAGTGCCATGTTTTTCAGATTTCTTTGTTTTTTAGTAGTGGTTTTACTGTTAAAAATGGCCCCTGCATGTAATGCTGAAGTGCTATCTAGTATTCCTAAGTGCAAGAAGTCTGTAAAGTACATTACAGAGAAAATACATGTATTAAATGAGCTTCCTTCAGACATGAGTTACTGTAGTCTTGCCCATGAATTCAGTGTTAATCACTGTCTATGTGTCTTTAAACAGAAACACACAACAAGGCTATGTATTGATTAGTAGATTAAACTGTTGTGATCACATGGTCCTAGGAACCTAATCCTATATTTCCCCTTGGAGTAATGGTTCAATATTCACTAATTCAGTGTTTGCAGTGACTTTTCAGAACAAAACTACTGCAAATAATAAGAATCAACTCTACTATGATTTTTCTAAGCTACATTTCAAAAGCCTACATTTTAAAGATCTAATGTGATACATGTATTAAGCTAGATTGCTTAATTAAAAATATTTTATTAAAGATCCTTATTAAAAATAACCACATGAAGGGAAACTTGTGAAATAAGTAATTGCTGAGTCAGTGGATATAAATATTCTTAAGGTCCTTATATCCCTTGTTAAAAAGGCTACACCATCTGACAGTACCACAAGCAATTTACTTCTATTCAACACCATTTTCAGTGCCCCTCTGCCAGCATAATTTTGTTTTTCATATTTTAAAAATGACAAAACTCATATGTGTTAGAGTATTCAAATTATGCAGATACTTAAAAAATGTAATGTAAAAAGTTTATCTCCTTCTCACCCATTATCCCAAGAGTGCTAAGAATTGGGTATGTGTCATTTCAAGCCTTTTAAGAAAATGCACATTAAAATAAATGCATTTTATACCCATAACTTAATATGGAAGGGACTGAATATTTGCCTACTATATGCCCTTTGCATTATGCTTTATTTCATATAATGTAGGTGCAAAAATGCTTCCTTGTTATTTATAAAATACTTCAGTTGTCAAGAAAAATTATGTGAATGATGCTTCTAATAGCTATTGTTTATTTTTTGTGCTAAGCGATTAGCTTGTGATAAATATATTTTAATTAATTTTTATATATTTTTTGCCAGTAGCCTAAGCTATAGAACACAACTCAGATTCATTCTTGCAGTTTTATTATTTTTATTTACTAGGATTGACAGATGATTTCAAAGAATTCAATTTCCTGATAGAAAAGTGGGCACAAATGGGTAAACATAATCCAGGATCACTGAAGATGCTTAATATAAATTAGTACAAATTAGATGTTTGTGGAATGATTACTATGTGAGGGACATTTGCATCAAAGTGATTCTGCAACCCCTCCCCTCACCATGGCTGGAGAAAAGAGGATATTTGAGAGATGGCTGATGCTTGTGTTTCATGCACATAGGGACTACTTGGAGTGACCAGAAATCCTGTAGATGACATTCCCTTGATCTGGGGTGAGGAACTGAGACCTTTCTGTACCAGTGTTTGATACTAGATGTGGAATTCTGATTGAGTTTTAAGCCCTACTTATATCAGAAAGCTATAGTTTTCACTTAGAATGACTTAGAGATACACAATAAAAATTCTGCTGGGAAAGAAAGACTAAAACTTTAGTAACCTTGATGGATAGAAACTCAGGAGAATTGCAGTTCTTTGACCTAAGTGACATATGCTGTTTCTGTGATGGGACACAGAAACTGTACAGATTTAGGGTCTTTAAGTGGTAAATAAAAAGTATGACTTTACCAGAGCCAGGATGGACTATTTTCTGGAAAGAATGGAAAAGTCTGGGATCATGATGCTGGCTGAGCATTGGTTTCTTAACCCAGCAGTGAGCCAGGCCTAGAAGATTGTTACGGCCCATAGGATTGTATTTTCCAGTAAGAGAGTGTTGCTTGCATGATAACTTTGCACCTCGATCCCAAATTGAGCACTTTAGCAAGACTCCAGTAGGTCGTCTTGTAGGTGTGGAGAAACTTAAGGGTTTGGCAGAGATGTGGGTTTTAAAAAATCTTTTACAATTCACTTGCTATGAAAAATTCACAGAATTTTTGAATTTTGTAAATTCTATGTCATTTAAAAAGAAAAAAAGAACTCTCCCTCCCATAGGTTAGGAATGATGAGGTCTCTTCCTCATGAGATTCTTAGTTTTGCTCTTGGGAGGACTTGTTTGTTTATTACTTTAGGTATTCAGATAATCATCAAAAACCTAAAGGCACACCCTGTGAAGTACATAGTTTCTCTTCCAGAACATCTATGGGGAAGGCACTACGAAGAACACTGAAGGAAAGTATTTCAGATAGTTGCCCACATAATTCTTATTTTTATTCCTGAGAAACAGCAAACTTCTTATTACTCTAATAATTTTAAATTTGTGAATATTTAGTTGGTGTTGCTTTATATTAGCTTTTTTTTTGGTTAAGAAAAGTTATATGTAAAATACTTAATATTTGAATTTTCACATTATGAAAGATTTAAATATTTTAGAAAGCTTTAGAGTAAAAAGTAATAGATCAAGTTAATCCCTATAAAAATCCTCTGTAAATAATGTCACTGAGCTTTGGAGTCAGCCCTGCTGTTATGTAGGTGGGAGGGGGGGGTGTTACTTAATATTTTTAAGCCTGAATTTCTTCATCTGTGAAACAAGGATGATAACAGCTATCTCTTTGGGTTTTTGAGAGGAAAAGGGTGAGAGCACATGGACACTCCCAGGCATAAGTGTTCATTGTTTATCTGTTGAGGCTGCTACTGATGTGGTAAAGAAATAAGTAAAACATAACATAGTAGATGTTCTATTAGAGCCCATATGTGTGTGTTCTGTGAAAACAGGAGAACAGGTAACTCCTAGTAGGACACAGGGGGTACCAAGAGAGGCAGCCAGGGAAAATGCTAGGGAGGAGGCTCCATGAGCAGGTCTCCAATGCTTCTCTGTTCATTCCTTCATCAAACATTTGTTGAATCTTACCATGGACCAGCCAGAGACTGCTGGGTACTGGGGCTACAGGAGTGACTCAAAAAAGATAAAATCCCATGCCACCTTGGAGCCTACATCCCAGTGGGAGGGTGAGGAAGGGAAGCACATAGCAGTGTGCATAAAAGCACTGAGGTAGAGAGTGTAAGGCAGATGCTGGGAATAGGAAGGAATTAAATGGGTGCATGGGGTGGAGGGGACAGGGCTGTGGAAGCTGAGGAGGGAAGTAAGTATAAGTTTGTGAAAGCTTTTTTTTTGAAAACTCTGAGCAGCCCTAGGAGTCTTGGTTTTTGTTTGTTTGTTTAAACACGAAGTTCATTTTTCCTCTACTCTAATTGTAATACATATTGATTATAGAAAATGTATAGAAAATGAAAAAGCAAGAGAGAAGTAAGTGATCATAACACCACCCCTCAGGAGAAATGTGTATACTGACTAACTTCCTATCAGATTTCCCCCCATGGGGTGGGTGGGTTGAGTTGACATAGTTAACATCATGCTACAAGTACAGTTTTGCTTTCTGTTTTTTCCACTTCTTACAAATGGTTTCTCAAGTTCTCATAAACAGTGTTTCTCCAGCCATGTAATATCCAATTGAGAGAATGAAACAGTTAATCTAGCCACTTTTAGATCAAGTTGTTTCCAAGTTCCTATTAGCATAAAGAGTCAATGTTAAGCATCTTTATATATGAGAGTATTTTTGCATCTAAGACCACTCCGTGAGGATGGATTGCCATCACTGGGATTACTGGTTCAAGGGACTGAGCATTTTAAAGATGCTTGAAATGCATTGTCAAAGTACCTCCCTAAAAGATAGTATTGACTGAACGGTCATAAGCCTTTGTG
Organism: Smutsia gigantea; assembly: GCA_032199065.1. Classification (NCBI taxonomy): domain Eukaryota; kingdom Metazoa; phylum Chordata; class Mammalia; order Pholidota; family Manidae; genus Smutsia; species Smutsia gigantea. The sequence goes on along the minus strand of JAVSCE010011782.1, from coordinate 15,322 downwards.
TCTTAGAGACTCCTGGAACCCTGTGGGAGGGTGGATTTGAGCAGGAACAGGTTGGAGTCAGAGTGGTTAGGTGCTAGTACCTCCCCTAGTGTGGTGGCATTTTGGACAAAGAATGACAGGACCTTGCTGGAATGTGACATGGGTGCCTTTCTAGGGGATCATTAACTTGGGCAACAGCCACAGCCGGTTTGTGGCTGAAGATGACATACCTGATTTAGGTCCTCTGGAATTCCTTTTCTCTTGTCCCCTAAAGTTCTTAAGATGTAATTGTTGGTTTACATGTCACCATTCCCTGCTGAGTTCTCTGAGCTCCTGACTCAGGGCATCAGCATTTTTATGTAGCTAATTATTGTTTAATTAAACTCCATAAGGTATGGGGGGCAAGGGAAAGGGGGCCGGGCAGTGGCGGAGGCTTGGGTGAGGAGTGGGCCTTGCCACAGTGGGGTCACAGCAGGGTGGGCCTGGCAATGCTGGGCTGTGGAGGGAGCACGCCGCAGGGGAGGGCACGAACGTCCTGGCCTGGACTTAGGTGGAGTGTGGGCAGGGGCTGAAGATGTGGGCTTGGGAGGCTCTTGGTCATGGTCCTGGTTCTTCCATTGCCTGGCAGAGTATCTGAGGCAAACTGCATCACCTCTGTGCCTCGGTTTCCTCTGGGACACACCAACAGGGCAATCTCTCTTTAGGTGCAATGCTGAAAGAGTTTTTTCAGGCCTATACATGTAAGAATTTAAAGAAAATGCAGAGAATAACATCAAAACTCAGACTAAGTAGTTATTTCTTAACATTGTTGGAAGCATAATCGAGGCCCAGGGAAGTCCTCAGTAAATGGCAGCAAAGATGGCTATGATGACAGCCACTTAGAAGGCCCATAAAATGTTGGGGCTGCTTTTCTCAGACACCCTTTGGGAGGGGTTGTCTCTTTTGTTCGTGGTCTGCCCTGTGACAGGCAGAAACCCTTTCTCTCTGCACCATACTGTGGAGTTCATCCTGGATGGAAAACATCCCTGGCCTGGGCTTTCAGGGCTAAAGACCTGTTCCTAGCCTCCCGTTCCAGTTCTTCAGGGCTGTGAGAGGGTGCACCTGGAGGATGCCCAGGGGTCCCTGACCTGGTCAGGTGCTGGAGTTGAACACACCTAGCATTAGACCATGTAGTAGTTTCCCAAGGCTGCGTCAGCAAACGGCCACAAACCAGTTGGCTTCTGTAGGGGAGGAAAGAAAATTTCCCTCTACGCCTGTGAGTTCTTAGCTGAGACTTCTTGTAATAAACGATTAACGAGAAAAACAGAAGTCCACTAACATATACACCTCATGTATGGGAATTATGCATGGGGTAAATATGAGTAACCCTAAGAGGTAGCTTTAGAATTCTGTTTTAAATACCGCAGTGATAGGGGAAAGGGAGTGGGGGGTGTAGGTGTCTTAGGGGATATGGGGTCGGGGCAATGTAGGCCTCCTAAGAAAGATGGATGGGCCTTTTGAAGAATAGATGGAAGGCATGATAGTTTGTGACAAAGTTTGTCTGGGTGTGGTATTGATAAGTCAATCTTCCCTGGTTGATTAAACTCCCCGGGAGGAGATTTATACAATGGGTTTCCTTTCGGAGAATTTATCTTTAGGCAGATAAGGGGAGTTGAGAGAAAGCCTGTCCCTGACTTAGCTGTTTTTTGCTTGCCTGCAATTCAAAATAATCCTACCCAAGTGGTATATTGTGGGGTGGTATATTTGGGTACCCTTCATTAACAGCAAACGTATTCTCTCATAGTCACAGGGGTTGGAAGTCCAAAATGATGTTGGCATCTCCACGCTTTCTCCAGAGGCTCTAGGGGAGAATCATTCCTGACCTCTTCCAAGTTTTGGTGTCCCCAGACATTCCTCGCTGTGTGGCTGCCTCACCCTAAACATTCCTCTCTGTCTTCATGTAGTCTTCTATTCTGTCTTCTCTTCTAGCTCTTATAAGGACACTTCTCATTGGACTTAAAGCCTCTGTAATCCAGGATGACTTCATCTCACATCCTCAAAGTCCAGATATAAATCAGCAAACTCTTTTCCCAAATGAAGCCACATTCATGAGTTCCAAGGATTAAGAGGTGGCTACATCTTTTTGGGGGCCACTAATCAACTCCTACAGGCCAGAGGTTGGGTATGTATTCTAATGGAAGGACCACAAGGGTCTGTTCTGACATTGCCATCTGTTCCCTAAAGTCATGGACACTTAGAGCAGGGCATCTCTGGCCTGATCTTTTGGGTCTAGTGCCTCAGCTCCTTGTGGATAAAAGGAAGGGTTCCTGTGGTCAGGATTCTCACCCGGCCCTGGTTGGCTAGTTCACTACACATGTGTGAGCAGTACATGGCTGTTGACTCTGTATAAAGAGCCATGCCCAGTGCTCTGGGCGACACGATGGCATGGCTGCAAGGCTGCAGGAGAGCAGAGCAGAGGCTGGAGTGGTAGCAGCACTGAGGACAGAGGCCCAGAGGACGGTTGTGCGGGCAGAGGGGCCCAGAGGCAGAGACCAGCTTGCTGCATGCAGACTCTGTCTAAGTGAACAGGATTTTAGTGACTGACATGCCACCGTGGAAATAAAGTTGGGTATAACCCTTTCACCCCAAGAACATTTTACCATCATTTCTTTGGTCACATTGAATCCATACGTGCCCAGGGCTGAAACCCATTGGCAAGACATCCTTTATAGGAGAAGCTGGTCCATGGAGAAAGTTCTCACCAGGGCAGGCAGTAGCCCAAGTGTTTGGTGCCCAGGATTGCCAGGACATTGGGGTTGCTAGGACATTAGGATAGCTCTCTCAGGCATACTTTGGTGCCCAGACTTTCATGGAAGGATAATTTGGAATTCACATGTCATGTTGGTATACTCTTTAGTCAGAAATCTCTGCTTTTTATGGCCGCAGGTGAACTTGGTGGTGGTAATTGTACCTCCAGTTGAATTTTTGTGGTGAAGGGGCATGTCTGAAAAAGAGGCTCTGTGGCATGGGAGAGAAATTTTGTTATCATGCAGGACACGTGCAGCTGAATTTCAGTTACCAGAATTATTATACAAGCCCGCCACATGCATAAGTGCAAATAATTCAAATAAGACGCTGTTATTGGTCATTGGAGAGGTCAGTTGTGGGTTATAGTTCAGGGTTAATAATCAAGCTAAAGGTAGTCCCTCCTGGCTTTAAAACTACACTTCATGGAGTAATAATTACATGTGAGTTGGACCTGATGAAGGCAAAAAGAAGAACAAGGTGCTGTTAAACTCTTTGGTGTTAATTGCTCTCTGGTCCTCTCCCCCGCCTTCCCCTCCAGGTGATTTTCCTTGCACCACTGTCCTCGTCTTTCCTCTTCTCAAGACTCGTCAGTGCTGTTGAAAATGTTAACAGGATTGCCCTGTTGATAGGAACTTGTTACCAAAGTGCTTTCAAAGTGGTTCTCTCCGAAAGCTTAGGTGATTTTTAGAGATTGGTCTTGGACCACATGCCCCCTGTGCCTCCCACGGGAAAGGGTACCTGATGATTCTTGGCTCTATTCCAAGTGTGTCAACAGCCAGTTCGTTTCTAGTTCACCAAGAGCAGAATAATCTTGGGTAAACATGGCCGTTGGAAAAAAAGCAAATATTAGTTTTGGCAGTTGTAGTCTCTCAAGTGTCTGGACCCTCATGTTAGTGGGCTAAATAGGACTTACAGAAGAGGGCGTGGCATCAAATATCACATCTGGATGAAGAATATGGGTAGAAATACATAAATGAGGGGCTTATAAATGCCAAGGTCATCTCTCTCTCCTCCCTCCCCTCCCTTCCCTCTCCCCCTCTTTTACTCCCCCCCCCCCGTATCTCCCCTCTTCCTCTCTCCCCCTCCTCTCCCTGCTCACTTTCTTTCTGAACAAGTCTGAATATTACCTTAAAACTTAATTATATTGCTTAAGTCATGCCTTCTCAACTTTAGCCTATTGATGTTTGGGCCAGACAACTCTTGCTGTGCGGGGCTTCCCTGTACACTGGAGTGAGTTAATCAGTCCTCGCATCAGATGCCAGTGGTACCTCTCTATAGTCAGGGGAACCAAAAATGTCTCATGACTGCCAAATGTCTCTTGGGATGCAAAATCATGCCGAGCTGAGAACCACTGGCTTAAGTCAGTCCTCCCCAAAGTGGTAGTGCCTAAGAAGTCCTGAGTTTGGTGAAGGAAGGATGTGTGTAGGTTAGTGAGGAGTGATGGTTGGATCTCTTTAACTCTTATTTCTTATTCCAACCCAGTTGTGCTCAATATGGACATGATATGGGTCTTAGAGTAGTGAGGGTAGTCGGTGATTATCAAATCAACAGTATCGGCTGTTAGCTTTTAGAGCGGGTGTTACCTATTTTCCTTCCCTGGCTTATTGCCATTCTTCTGGTGGTTTTAAAATAGGGATGCCAGTCACACTGAGGGTGCTTGGGAGATGGATCTGACACTTTGCACCTTTCCATTGCTTGATTCCTCAACTGGGCAGCAAAGCATGACAGTAGTCTATTGCCCATCATGCCTATGAATCAGTCAAACTTGCTTAATGTCATCAGAGGGGAAGATGCTGAACTTCAATGTCAAGGTGACACACTGTTTGGGCAGAAGTAGTTCCTGGTCCTTCTCAAGCATGACTGCATGTGTGCATAGCCACTCAGTCTTGCTTCTTTAGAAAATATAAGACTCTCTCCCCATGGAACTGTTGATTTACCTTTAAAGCCTTAGGCATTTTCATCATTTAAACACACTTTCAGAGTTTTGGGCTTGTTTGCAGTAATGTTGTCATACTAACAAATAGGTTAAAAATTATTATACCTTCATGTGTTGCCTCCCATCTGTTTTTGGTTTTTTAATTAGAATTTGCAAACCTCTGCAGGAGTAGAAAGACCAGCATGAGCCCCTGTGTATCCATCATGCATCTTCAGTGATTAATTCACAACCCATTTTGTTTCATCAAGGACCCCTTCTGCACTCACTTGACTATTTTGGAATACACCCTCAACATCAAATTTCATCTGTATAAACTTCACTTTGCAACTTTAAAAGGTTGGGGCTCTTTAATGTAATTATCATCCTTAAAAAATAAATGAACCAGTATTAGACCTAAAAATGCCTTAATAAATATCTGTTGCCTTTGGTTGATATGTCTCTTAGGTCTCTCTCAGACAACTCCATGCTCCACTTCATTTAATCACGTTCAAGGGCAGGACAGGTGCTGGAAACCATCTTTCATTCTCAATGTGTCTAACGTTACTGATATATGAAGGTGTTGCACATAATGGGTTGGCACCTGGAGGAACATAATAGGTACCTGGTTTTCTTCTAATTCTGTAAGTTATGTTCTTCCTTCCAGGTTCTCTGGCTTGACATGGGCACAGTCCTTTTCTCAAGGGAAATTCTCAGCTGACAAGGGTATGGAGTTGCCTGGCAGCTCCTTCCCACATCCCTGCTGTCAGCCTTTATTTCCCCCCTGCTTAAACGAAACCTTTTTAATATAACCTCTGCCAAATTTGTTGGAGCCATTATGTATGGAACCAGCCAGAAGTCTGGAAGTCCATGAAAATACAGTACTTGATGGCCAAGTGTTCTATCAATGACAAAACTGAGCCTTTAATTTCAGGCTGCTTTCATGGCCCTGCTTTTCTTTACCCACCTTTGCCCTCAAGGGGCCTCTCTGTTGAGTTACTCCGTCTCCCAAACTCCCAAGGTCCCTGAGGTCTGGAGGAGGGAATCTGGGTACCTGACTCCCCGCTGCCCCCTCAGAACTGCCCTCCTTGCATGTCCATCACCTCCTGCCATGTGCTCCCTGTCTGGGCCCAGTGGCTCCTCCCCAGCCAGGCTTTCTCTCTCCAGGCCAATGCCTGGGCTCATCAAGGAGCTGGGCAAGGATGCACAGGCCTCCCCACCTCCCCAGTCTCTCTCCATAGCTGGCAGCTACAGTGCCCCTGCAGGTGAGCCTATTAACAACCCAGCCTCAGATTAACCTCTGGCTCTCTGTTAAGGCCATGCCTTCCAGTACTCATAACCACACCCTGAGCGAGGTATTGCTTCCCCAGAAATTGTGCCCCTCTGCTTAGTTGTCAGTATGAGTTTTATAGTCAGTATGAGTCATTTGATGCTTATGCTGCTTAACTCCACCCCTTGATATTTTAGGGACCATCTGCCTTCCCATCTCCACGGTGAATTCTTCAGGCTGCCTCTTCATGTTCCTGTCCTTTCTGACCCTCAGAACACCCTGTGTACATGGTCGGTGCTTGCTAATGCGCTTCTTACCTACGAATTTTAGCTTTAGTCTCAACTCAGAAGACTTTTTAAAAATCCTAATTTCCCTGTGTCTGTATAATGAATTGAACACTTGTATTTTGACTTAGTTGAGGTGTAATTCCACATGTGAACTTTAGTTTGTATGTAATTTATTATTTGCATCAGGACCCATCACCACTGTATTATATCACAATGTAGTTTGTAATCCATGGCATTTTATAACGGAAGAAATATGGCACTATAATTGTAGATGTAAAAATCCTAGCTATGTTTGGGACATTGTCTTGCTGTCTTAAGTGGTGGTTTTTTCCTTTCTAAAAATGTTGAGTCCCAGCCCACTTTCCCATGTGTTACCTTTTGCCTCCCAGCCCCTGCAACTGTAGAATGAGATGGCCAGAAATTGAGGATTCTGGGGAGTCAGTTTAGGTGAGTGTTTCTGAAAGGATCAGTTGTTTAATCTGTAATTTGTTTTGGGCTGACATACTTTTATAAAATTCAATAAACAAATATTTTTATATTACATTACAAAACATAAGCACTTTTATTTTTATTATATTCAACCAGCATATATTACATTGTCAAACAGCCATCAATATTTCCAGATTGCGGGGAAAGTGGGGTTCCTATGGCCAGGATCCTCACTGAACTTAAACCACCTGGTGATGTAACTGGCCTGTTGCTAGGCTACCGCTTCCACACCTTTAGGCAATAAGCTATTATTGCGCTATATAGAGAGCTCGGCCCAGTGCTCTGGGCGGAGGCAGAGACCTAGTGCTCGACCTACTGCTGGGAGAACAAGCCGGTAATAAACCCTTTCACCCCAAAGAACGTTTTGCTGTCAGTTTCTTTGGTCGCATTGAATCCATAGCGAACGTGCCCGGGGCTGAAACCCATTGGCAAGACACAGATGTTTACTGTCAGTCTGTACTATTGCAAACCAATCCCAAACTGTTGTGTGCAGGCCACCCTTTAGGAAGCACCGGGTTAGATAATGAGGTTTTACTTAGTTCATCAATTTCCATGGCGTGGCTTATTTTTTTAAAACCAGATTAATCCAGCTTATTCTGATCCCTGCTGACCATTAGGAAAACACAGCTGGGAAGCACCCTAAAGTTCACTGACCTTCAGAGGTCAGATGTAATATTTGTTTGACTCTCCCTTAAAAAAAAAAAGAGCATCTGTTGATCAGATACTCCTGTTTCATCCACTGAAAACCAATAGAAGGCAGGTGGGCGGCTCTCCTCCCAGCTGTGGACAGTGCCCAGCCCTCCTTGTCCTGTACAGGAAATGTGGGGTTGGGTATTTTTTCAACCACACAGAGTGAAATTCTAATACCCAAGGTTGCAAAAGCCAGAAGAAATGCTATCATATTCTGATATGAGATAAAAAGAAATATGGATTGGGAATTACTTTTGAAATAGCATAGCAGTTAAATGGTTTGACAGTCTGAAGGGGTCTGTCTGGTGATGATTACTTGCTATTTTATGCTTAAGGTAGCTGTGATTGTCTTACTGGAACACTTAATATTCAAATGTTAATGAGAATTGGCAAGAGCCTCCAGGGGAATTACACAAAATAATTGAAAAAAGGAAGTCCAAGTGAAATAATTTTAGCTTTAGGGTTGTGTTCAAGTAATACTGGTTATGGTGGTTTGACATGAAATGTATTTATGCTTATTGTGAAAAAAATTAGAAGCTAGAGAAGCACCGTATGAGATATTTCTGATGAACGGCCATGGCCAAAAGCTTGTTGATTGTGTTTTAAAAAAAAAGAAAACCAAAACAACCCTCTGGCTATGTTGGTCTTTTTCCCCTTGGCAGTGAATTGTCCTGTGGGAACACTAATATTTTTGGCTTTGATTTCAGTGAACGTAGAATCTCAAAAGTTGCTTTGAGATGAAGGCAGAAGCCATTAGTAAGGGGGCAAGATGGTATTGGGTGTTTCTCTTGTCCAGCTGTCTCAAGGTTAACCAGGGTCAAGGATATTCTAGGGATAGGAACTCCCGGTGCTACGGCAGGAGTTCTGACGCCATGCAAGGCAGAACTCCAGGTGCAGTGACTAGATTTGCCACATGGGCAGGATAACCTGGATGGTCTCTTCACTTGGTTCGGGCACGTTCATATTTGCTCATGTCACAGATGCTTATAAAGACTCCACTGTGTACCAGGCATGGCTGTCCCAGGTTCATTCTCTGTCTTAGGCCTTTGCTCACCCATCTCCTCAATCTTGAGTGCCTGCAGATCCTTAAACACAACAGAATGGGCATTTTTTTTCTGGAAATAGACCCCTAGCCTTAAGTGCACTAGAGTGCCCAAGGACAGGGCAAACACTGCTGGCTGGCCTTCTCTGCTCCTGGCAGTGTTTCCATGGCAACCCCTCTCTATTCTGCCAAGCCTGCATCCCCGTCTTGCCTTTGGCTATGGCTTGCTGGATCTCCATAGCAGGACACATTGACCCCACTTCTCTAAAAAGGAGATGTCATGCAAAGCAGCATGCCCCATGGATGCACGTGTGTTTTCCATTCAGCAGTTTTAGCTTCTTGAGGCGATTTCAGCCTTTTTATGTGGCCTCCCCATTTGGTGTTTAGCAAATGTTGAAAGCACATATGAATGACTATTACAGCAAGGACTTTTCTGAAGGAAGCAATGTATGAAACAAGATTATGTCTAACTTGTGGAGATGGTCTATGGAAACAAAGCTACATTCTGGATATAGTCACATTGGTATCTACTAGCTTGTCAACAGTACTCTCTTGGTTTCTCTCCCTTTTCACATTTATGCTCCAGGACAGCATATTCTGCTCTGTGCTCCAATGAGCTAGTGACGTGTTGGGTGTTGGCCAGTGAGAAAGGGTTTTAATCAAGCCAGGGTGGGTTTGCTGTGAGCTGTGAAGCCCGAGCTTCAGGCCCTGTCATTTGTGGGGTGCCCGCCAAGGTGCTGCACCAGTTTGGTATTCTTTCTCCTAAGGAGGGCTTTCTGACTTGGGAGCTTCAAGTAGGTCCGTCCCTGAATACAAGTAAGTATAAAACAGTGAACTCAAGTATAATGAGGCTTTTAAAAAGCAACTGCAGAGCTTGTCAGAGCCTTTAATGTGTGAATGTTTAAGAGGAATACAGTACTGTTTCCCAAACTTTAATTTATAGGACACTTTTTTACAAAGAATCTCATAGTACCCCTGAACGTCTCAGAATGAGGCATATATTAAGTACTGTATGAATCAGAACACTATGGAATGAATTGCCAGCTCATGTGAGCTGACTGCTTCTCTTTCTAAACTTGGTTTTCAATGATGTCATGTTGGTAGCTTGAATTGGCTATGGTGTGAATATTTACACCATGTAAATTTCAAACTTGCCCACAGGCAGGACCTGATTTCTTATTTTTATCTGCTGCTTGGACCAGTTATCAGGGGTAATGCATGTTCACAGTAAGGGAATAAATAACTTTAGAAACTTTTAAATAACATTCAGGTGAAATGCTTACAACGTGGAATGGTTGTTTTATTAAAGTACTTTTGTTTTTCTGAAAAATGGGTGTGATACTTCCTACTTCCCAGAGGAAAAGTTATGCCTTTCTCATTGAAAAGGAGCTTAAATATTCCAAAGATATGTATTTAGACCAAATGATTTCACTCATCTGTGGAGTATAACAACAAAGCAAAACTGAAGGAACAAGTAGCAGACTCACAGAACCCAAGAATGGACTAGCGGTTACCAAAGGGAAAGGGGTTGGGGAGGGGTGGGTAGGAAGGGAGGGATAAGGGGATTAAGGGGCAGTATGATTAGCACATGTAATATAAGGGGGGCACAGAGAAGGCAGTATAGCACAGAGAAGACAAGCAGTGACTCTTTAGCATCTTACTACACTTATGGACAGTGACTGCAATGGGGTGTGTGGGGGGGAACGTAATAATATGAGTGAATGTAGTAACCACAGTGTTGCTCATGTGAAACCTGAGCATAAGATGGTATATCAATGATACCTTAATTTAAAAAATATATATGTACTTAGCCTTTGAAAACAACACTTCACTACTGTAACAAATTTAACATAGTAGCTTAAAGCTACACAAATTTATTTTTACATTTCTGGAGGTCAGAACTTAAATCAAGGTCAGCTGGGCTGTGATCCTTTTGGAGACTCTAGGAGGAGAATCTGTTTTCTTGTCCTCTCTAGTTTGTGGAGGCCACTAGCATTTCTTGGACTGTGGCCCCATCTTTCATCTTCAGAACCAGCAGCATAGCCTCTTCCAAGCTTGTTTTCTGACATCTGTTTCCATTATCACATCCTCTTCCTTCTGACCTTGACCTTTCTTGTAAAGACACTGTGATTCCATTGGGCCCACTAATCCAGGATAATCTCCCCATTTTAACCTCCCCTTTCAATCACATCTACAAAGTCCCTTTTGCCATGTTAGGTACTAATAGGTTTTTGGGGATAGGGACATGGGCATCTTTGGGGGGGCTGGTATTCAGCCTACCACAGTTGATCATTTTAATAACAAGGTTGTTATTCTTTAAAAATCCAGTTTAATAAATGTCTTCTAGTGTTCTGATTGCAAAGTTTTGTGTTTGTCCATATCCTTCCTGCTTCCTTAACTGGTTCTAATATACTTTTTTTTAATATAATTTATTTTATTATCATTAATCTACAATTACATGTGCAATATTACGGTTATTAAACTATCTCTTCATCAGGTCCCCCCCACCAACCCCATTACAGTCATTGTTCATCAGCGTAGTGAGATTCTGTAGAATCACTACTTGTCTTCTCTGAGCTGTACTGCCCTCCCCATGCCCCCCCAACATTATATCTGCTAATCGTAATGCCCCTTTTTCCCTCTTATCCCTCCCTTCTCGCCCATTTTCCCCAGTCCCTTTCCCTTTGGTAACTATTAGTCCGTTCTTGGGTTCTGTGAGTCTGCTGCTGTTTTGTTCCTTCAGTATTTTTCTTTGTTCTTATACTCCACATATGAGTGAAATCATTTGATACTTGTCTTTTTCGGCTTGGCTTATTTCACTGAGCATAATACCCTCTAGCTCCATCCATGTTGTTGCAAATGGTAGGATTTGTTTTCTTCTTATGGCTGAAAAATATTCCATTATGTATATGTACCACATCTTCTTTATCCATTCATCTACTGATGGACACTTAGGTTGCTTCCATTTCTTGGCTATTGTAAATAGTGCTGCAATAAACATAGGGGTGCATCTGTCCTTTTCAAATTGGGCTGCTGCACTCTTAGGGTAAATTCCTAGGAGTGGAATTCCTGGGTCAAATGGTATTTCTATTTTGAGTTTTTTGAGGAACCTCCATACTGCTTTCCACAATGGTTGAACTAATTTGCAGTCCCACCAGCAGTGTAGGAGGGTTCCCTTTTCTCCACATCCTCGCCAACATTTGTTGTTGTTTGTGTTTTGGATGTTGGCCATCCTCACTGGTGTGAGGTGATATCTCATTGTGGTTTTAATCTGCATTTCTCTGATGATTAGCGATGTGGAGCATCTTTTCATGTGCCTGTTGGCCATCTGAATTTCTTCTTTGGAGAAGTGTCTATTCATATCGTCTGCCCATTTCTTAATTGGATTATTTGCTTTCTGTTTGTTAAGGTGCATGAGTTCTTTATATATTTTGGATGTCAACCCTTTATCAGATACGTTTTTTATGAATATATTCTCCCATACTGTAGGATGTCTTTTTGTTCTACTGATGGTGTCCTTTGCTGTACAGAAGCTTTTCAGCTTGATATAGTCCCACTTGTTCATTTTTGCTTTTGTTTCCCTTGCCCGGGGAGATATGTTCATGAAGAAGTTGCTCATGTTTATGTCCAAGAGATTTTTGCCTATGTTTTTTTCTAAGAGTTTTATGGTTTCATGACTTACATTCAGGTCTTTGATCCACCTTGAGTTTACCTTTGTGTATGGGGCTAGACAGTAGTCCAGTTTCATTCTCTTACATGTAGCTGTCCAGTTTTTCCAACACCAGCTGCTGAAGAGGCTGTCATCTCCCCATTGTATATCCAAGGCACTTTTATCAAATATTAATTGACTGTATATGTTTGGGTTAATGTTTGGATTTTCCATTCTGTTCCACTGGTCTGTGGGTCTGTTTTTGTGCCAATACCAAATTGTCTTGATTACTGTGGCTTTGTAGTAGAGCTTGAAGTCAGGGAGTGTAATTCCCCCTGTTTTATTCCTCCTTCTCAGGATTGCTTTGGCTATTCGGGGTCTTTTGTGGTTCCATATGAATTTTAGAATTATTTGTTCCAGTTAATTGAAGAAAGCTGTTGGTAGTTTGATAGGGATTGCATTGAATCTGTAGATTGCTTTAGGTAGTATAGCCATTTTGACAATATTTATTCTTCCTAGCCAAGAGCATGGGATGCATTTCCATTTGTTAGTGTCCTCTTTAATTTCTCTTAGGAGTGTCTTGTAGTTTTCAGAGTACAGGTCTTTCACTTCCTTCGTTAGGTTTATTCCTAGGTATTTTATTCTTTTTGATGCAATTGTGAATGGAATTGTTTTTCTGATTTCTCTTTCTGTTAGTTCATCATTAGTGTATAGGAAAGCAACAGATTTCTGTGTGTTAATTTTGTATCCTGCAACTTTGCTGAATTCAGATATTAGTTCTAGTAGTTTTGGAATGAAATCTTTAGGGTTTTTTATGTACAGTATCATGTCATCTGCAAATAGTGACAATTTGACTTCTTCTTTACCAATCTGGATGCCTTGTATGTCTTTGTTTTGTCTGATTGCTGTGGCTAGGACCTCCAGTACTATGTTGAATAACAGTGGAGAGAGTGGGCATCCTGTCTTGTTCCCGATCTTAGACGAAAAGCTTTCAGCGTCTCGCCGTTAAGTATGATGTTAGCTGTGGGTTTGTCATATATAGCCTTTATGATGTTGAGGTACTTGCCGTCTATACCCATTTTGTTGAGAGTTTTAATCAGGAATGGATGCTGAATTTTGTCAAATGCTTTTTCAGCATCTATGGAGATGATCATGTGGTTTTTGTTCTTCTTTTTGTTGATGTGGTGGATGATGTTGATGGATTTTCGAATGTTGTACCATCCTTGCATCCCTGGGATGAATCCCACTTGATCATGGTGTATGATCCTCTTGATGTATTTTTGAATTCGGTTTGCTAATATTTTGTTGAGTATTTTTGCATCTACGTTCATCAGGGATATTGGTCTGTAATTTTCTTTTTTGGTGAGGTCTTTGCCCGGTTTTGGTATTAGAGTGATGCTGGCTTCATAGAATGAGTTTGGAAGTATTCCCTCCTCTTCTATTTTTTGGAAAACTTTAAGGAGAATCGGTGTTATTTCTTCTCTATATGTCTGGTAGAATTCAGAGGTGAATCCATCAGGCCCAGGGGTTTTGTTCTTGGGTAGTTTTTTGATTACCAATTCGATTTCGTCACTGGTGATTGGTCTGTTTAATTTTTCTGTTTCTTGCTTGGTCAGTCTTGGAAGGTTGTATTTTTCTAAGAAGTTGTCCATTTCTTCTAGGTTTTCCAGCTTGTTAGCATATAGATTCTCATAATATTCTCTTATGATTCTTTGTATTTCTGTGGGGTCTGTCGTGATTTTTCCTTTCTCATTTCTGATTGTGTTTATGTGTGTAGATTCTCTTTCTCTTAATGAGTCTGGCTAGGGGTTTATCTATTTTGTTTATTTTTTCAAAGAACCAGCTCTTGGTTTTATTGATTTTTTCTATTGTTTTATTCTTCTCAATTTTATTTATTTCTTCTCTGATCTTTATTATGTCCCTCCTTCTGGTGACTTTGGGCCTCATTTGTTCTTCTTTTTTCCAATTTCAGTAATTGTGTCTTTAGACTATTCATTTGGGAATGTTCTTCCTTCTTTAAATAGGCCTGGATTGCAATATACTTTCCTCTTAGAACTGCCTTTGCTGCGTCCCACAGAAGTTGTGGCTTTGTGTTGTTGTTGTCATTAGTCTCCATATATTCTTTGATTTCTGTTTTGATTTGGTCGTTAACCCATTGATTAATTAGGAGAATGTTGTTAAGTCTCCATGTATTTGTGAGCCTTTTTGATTTCTTTCTAAAATTTATTTCTAGTTTTATACCTTGGTGATCTGAGAAGTTGGTTGGTAGGATTTCAATATTTTTGAAATTACTGAGGTTCTTTTTGTGGCCTAGTATGTGGTCTATTCTGGAAAATGTTCCATGTGCACTTGAGAAGAATGTGTATCCTGTTGCTTTTTGGTATAGAGTTCTGTAGATGTCTGTTAGGTCCATCTGTTCTAATGTGTTGTTCTGTGCCTCTGTGTCTTTACTTATTTTCTGTCTGGTTGATCTGTCCTCTGGAGTGAGTGGTGTGTTGAAGTCTCCTAAGATGAATGAATGCATTGCTGTCTATTTCCTCCTTTAATTCTGTTAGTATTTGTCTCACATATGCTGGCGCTCCTGTGTTGGGTGCATACATATTTATAATGGTTATATCTTCTTGTTGGACTGACCCCTTTATCATTATGTAATGTCCTTCTTTATCTCTTGCTACTTTCTTCGTTTTGAAGTCTATTTTGTCTGATACAAGTACTGCAACACCTGCTTTTTTCTCCTTGTTGTTTGCATGAAATATCTTTTTCCATCCCTTCACTTTTAGTCTGTGTATATCTTTGCGTTTGAGGTGAGTTTCTTGTAGGCAGCATATAGATGGGTCTTGCTTTTTTATCCATTCTGTTACTCTGTGTCTTTTGATTGGTGCATTCAGTCCATTTACATTTAGGGTGATTATTGATAGATATGTATTTATTGCCATTGCTGGCTTTAGATTCGTGGTTCATCATTGCTTCTTTACTATCTGACAATCTAACTTAACTTTCTTGTTAAGTTATTGTAAACACAGTCTGATGTTTCTTTCATTCTCTCCCTTCTTATTCCTCCTCCTCCACTCTTTCTATAATAGGTGTTTTATTCTTTGCCTTTAGTTAGTATTTGGATGGTCTGCTTTCTTTGCTATGATTTTATTTCCTCTGGTGACATCTTTTTAGCCTTAGGTGTGCTTCCATCTAGAGCAGTCCATTTAAGATATCCTGTAGT
>JAVSCE010011781.1:0-33236 GCA_032199065.1 Smutsia gigantea | reverse complement strand
CCCCCACCCCAGCTCACTGGTGGAAGAGAAATGGAGAAGGAAGGGAGTGGAGACCTGGGACTGCTGAAAACCTAACTCCAGATATCTCCTCTGGGAGCACAAATCTACATTTCATGGTGCTTGCATGATACTCCCATAATTAGGGGGTTGGAAAGCTAAGACAGGCAGAATCCTTGGAGAGACTGACTGTCCAGCCGCTTGGGGAAAGCAGGGATCCAAATTTCGCTGCTCTGGGACAAAAGAAAGGCGAGCACTCTGAGAGACTTCCTAACAAGGAAGCCCTTAGCAAGAGGGCTGCTTAAGGGGCAAGGACTGCACAGAGCTTACTGCTCAGGAGAAAGGCCAGGTAGACAAAATTGTCCGGGTGCACTCTACACAGCACGTTGGGAGCTTTCATGATAGTCAGGTGCTCCAGCTCCCTGGCTGCCTACACAGCTCCAAGAACCCCCTCTGTGATAGGCTGCCTAATGCGCCTTTCTCCTGGACAGCACCACCTGGCTCACAAAACGGCAAACCCTACCCTGGCCTTAGGCCAGCCAGAGGGAAGATCTATATACAGCAACTACAAATGCAAAGCATAGAGGCTTATACTGGTATGCTCAGCCCACTGGTTCAGGCAATGGAGACAGGCATAGCAGCCAGGAACCAGGAAACAGCTCTTTCCTCCCTCAAGGCATGAATACCACTCTCCTGTGACCCCCGACATTGCTTCAGGGGCTGAGCAGCTCCAGGGAGTAGAGCTTCTGGGCACTAGAGGGCGCCATACACAAATATGAAACACCAAAGGAACCTGGTTCAGAGTAAAATTATTAATACAATCCCTGAGAAAGATTTAAACGATATCTAACTCATGACTCTTCCTGAAAGGGAGTTCAAAATAAAAATCATTAACATGCTCATGGAGGTACGGAAAGACATTCAAGAACTCAGAAATGAACTCCGGTTGGAGATCCAATCGTTGAAGAGCACAATGGAGGGTATTAAAAGCAGACTGCACACAGTGGAGGAGACAATAAATGAAATAGAAACTAGAGAAGAGGAATACAAAGAAGCTGATGCACAGAGAGAAAAAAAGATCTCTAAGAATGAAAGAATATTGAGAGAACTGTGTGACCAATCCAAACGGAACAATATTCGCAATATAGGGGTACCAGAAGAAGCAGAGAGAGAAAAAGGGATACAAAGTGTCTTTGAGGAGGTAATTGCTGAAAACTTCTCCAATCTGGGGAAGGAGATAGTCTCTCAGGCCATGGAGGTGCACAGATCTCACAACACAAGGGACCCAAGGAAGACAACATCAAGACATAGAGTAATTAAAATAGCAAAGATCAAGGATAAGGACACACTAGTAAAAGCAGCCAGAGAGAGAAATAAGATCACATACAAAGGAAAACCCATCAGGCTATCCATCAGACTTCTCAACAGAAACCTTACAGGCAGGAAGGGAGTGGAATGATGTATTTAATGCAATGAAGCAGAAGGGCCTTGAACCAAGAATACTTTATCCAGCAAGATTATCATTTAAATTTGAAGGAGGGATTAAACAATTCCCAGATAAACAAAAATGGAGAGAATTTACCTCCCACAAACCGTCTCTACAGTGTATTTTGGAGGGACTTCTATGGATGGAAGTGTTCCTACGGTTTAGTAGCTGTCACCAGAGGTAATAAAACCACTGTAAAGAAAGTAGAACAGCTAATTAGTAAGCAAATGCAAAATTAAACTATTCCCAATGTCAGTAAAGGGATAGAAAAAGAGTACAGAATATGACACCTAATATATAAAGAATGGAGGAGGAAGAAAAAGGAGGAGAGAAAAAAAAAACCTTTAGATTGTGTTTGTAATAGCATATTAACTGAGTTAAGTTAGACTCTTAGATAGTAAGGAAGTTAACCTTGAACGTTTGATAACCACGAATCTAAAGCCTGCAATGGCAATAAGTACATACCTATCCATAATCACCCTAAATGTAAATGGACTGAATGCACCAATCAAAAGACAAAGAGTCAGTGAATAGATTAAAAAAACAAGACCCATCTATATGCTGCCTACAAGAGACTCACTTTAACCCCAAAGACATACAAACACTAAAAGTGAAGGGGTGGAAAAAAACATTTCATGCAACTAATGAAGAGAAAAAAGCAGGAGTTGCAGTACTTGTATCAGACAAAATAGACATCAAAACAAAGAAAGTCACAAGAGACAAAGAAGGACATTACATAATGATAAAAGGGTGTTTCCAACAAGAAGATATAACCATTATTAATATCTATCCACCCAACACAGGAGCACCTACATATGTGAAACAAATGTGAACAGAATTAAAAGGAGAAATAGAATGAAATGCATTCATTTTAGGAGACTTCAACACACCACTCACTCCAAAGGACAGATCAACCAGACCGAAAATAAGTAAGGAGACAGAGGCACTGAACCACATATTAGAATAGATGGACCTAACGGACATCTACAGAACTCTACACCCAAAAGCAGCAGAATACACATTCTTCTCAAGTGCACATGCAACATTTCCAAGAATAGATCACATAACTAGATCACAAAAAGAGCCTCGGTAAATTCAAACAGATTGAAATTGTACTGAGTTTCTCAGACCACAAAGGAATGAAATTAGAAATAAATTACGCAAAGAAAATGAAAAATCCCATAAACACATGGAGCCTTCACAACATGCTCCTGAATAACCAATGGATCAATGACCAAATAAAAACAGAGATCAAGCAATATATGGAGACAAATGACAACAATAATTCAACACCGCAAAATCTGTGGGACACAGCAAAGGCCGTGCTAAGA
Source organism: Smutsia gigantea (assembly GCA_032199065.1). Classification (NCBI taxonomy): domain Eukaryota; kingdom Metazoa; phylum Chordata; class Mammalia; order Pholidota; family Manidae; genus Smutsia; species Smutsia gigantea. The sequence continues at coordinate 30,422 of JAVSCE010011781.1, read as the reverse complement.
CGAAGTATATTGCAATATAGCCCTCCCTCAGGAAAGAAGAACAATCCCATATGAGCAGTCTAAATTCACAATTAACGAAACTAGAGAAAGAACAAATGAGACCCAAAGTCAGTAGAAGGAGGGATGTAATAAAGATTAGAATAGAAATAAATAAAATCGAGAAGAATAAAACAATAGAAAGGATCAATGAAAGCAAGAGCTGGTTCTTCGAGAAAATCAACAAAATAGATAAACCCCTAGCCAGACTTATCAAGAAAAAAGGAGAGTCTACTCACATAAACAGAATCAGAAATGAGAAAGGAAAAATCACTATGGACAGCACAGATATACAGAGAACTATTAGAGAATACTATGAAAAATTATATGCTAACAAACTGTATAACCTAGAAGAAATGGACAACTTTCTAGAAAATACAACCTTCCAAGGCTGACCCAGAAAGAAACAGAAAATATGAACAGACCAATTACCAGCAATGAAATTCAACTGCTTATCAAAAACCTACCTACGAACAAAACTCCTGGACCAGATGGTTTCACCACTGAATTTTATCAAACATTTAGTGAAGACCTAATACACTTCCTCCTTAAAGTTTTCCAAGGAGTGGAAGAAGAGGGAATATTTCCAAACTCATTCTATTAGGCCGGCATCACTTTAATTCCAAAACCGGACAAAGACATCACAAAAAAAGAAAATTACAGAACAATATCCCTGATGAACATAGATGCAAAAATAATCAACAAAATATTAGCAAACTGAATTCAAAAATACATCAAAAGGATCCTCCATCATGATCAAGTGGGATTCATCCCAGGGATGCAAGGATGGTGCTACATTTGAAACTTGATCAACATCATCCACCACATCAACAAAAAGGACAAAAACCACATGACCATCTCCATAGATGCTGAAAAGGCATTTGACAAAATTCAACATCCATGCATGATAAAAACTCTCAACAAAATGGGTATAGAGGACAAGTACCTCAACGTAATAAAGGCCATATATGACAAACGCACAGCCAATATTATAGTTAACAGCAAGAAGCTGAAAGCTTTTCCTTTAAGATTGAGAACAAGACAAGGATGCCCACTCCCCCCACTTCTATTCAACGTAGCACTGGCGGTCCTAGCCACGGCCATCAGACAACACAAAGAAATAAAAGGCATCCAGATTGGCAAGGAAGAAGTCAGAGAGTTCCTGTTTGCAGATGACATGATATTATACATAAAAAACCCTAAAAAATCCACTCCAAAACTTCTAGATCTAATATCTGAATTCAGCAAAGTTATGGGATACAAAATTAATACACAGAAATCTATACACTAACAATGAACTAGCAGAAAGAGAAATCAGGAAAACCACATATTAGAATAGATGGACCTAACGGACATCTACAGAACTCTACACACAAAAGCAGCAGTTTTTTCTAAAATTCCATTCACAGTTGCATCTAAAAGAATAAAATACTTAGCAATAAACCTAACCGAGGAAGTGGAAGACCTATAGTCTGAAAACTACAAGACACTCATGAGAGAAATTAAAGAAGATACCAATAAATGGAAACACATCCTGCACTCATGGATAGGAAGAATTAATATTGTCAAAATGGTCATCCTGCCTAAATCAATCTACAGATTTAATGCAATTCCTATCAAAATACCAACAGCATTCTTCAACGAACTAGAGAAAATTATTCTAAAATTCATATGGAATCAAAAAAGACCCCAAATAGCCAAAGCAATCCTGAGAAGGAAGGATAAAGCTGGGGGGATTATGCTCCCCAACTTCAAGCTTTACTACAAAGCCACAGTACTCAAAACAATTTGGTACTGGCACAAGAACAGACCCATAGACCAATGGAACAGACTAGAGAGCCCTGATATAAACCCAACCATATGTGGTCAATTAATATATGATAAAGGAGCCATGGACATACAATGGGGAAATGACAGCCTCTTCAACAGCTGCTGTTGGCAAAACTGGACAGCTACATGCAAGAGAATGAAACTGGACTATTGTTTAACCCCATACACAAAAGTAAACTCGAAATGGATCAAGGACCTGAGTGTAAGTCATGAAACCATAATACTCTTAGAAGACAACATAGGCAAAAATCTCCTGAATATAAGCAAGAGCAACTTCTTCCTGAACACATCTCCTCGAGCAAGAGAAACAAAAGCAAACATCTCCTGAATATAAGCATGAGCAACTTCTTCCTGAAGGCATCTCCTCGAGCAAGGGAAACAAAAGCAAAAATGAACTCATGGGACTATATCAAACTAAAAAGTTTCTGTATGGCAAAGGACACCATCAACACAGCAAAAAAGCATCCTAGAGTATGGGAGAATATATTTAAATGACATATCTGACAAGGGGTTAACATCCAAAATATATAAAGAACTCACACGCCTCAACACCCAAAAAACAAATAACCCGATTAAAAAATGGGCAGAGGATATGAAGAGACGGTTCTCCAAGGAAGAAATTCAGATGGCCAACAGACACTTGTAAAGATGCTCCAATCACTAATCATCAGGGAAATCCAAATTAAAACTACCATAAGATATCACCTCACACCAGTAAGGATGGCCAGCATCCAAAAGACTAAGAACAACAAATGCTGGGAAGGATGTGGAGAAAGGGGAACCCTCCTACACTGCTGGTGGGAATGTAAGCTAGTTCAACCATTGTGGAAAGCAATATGGAGGTTCCTCAAAAAGCTAGAAATAGAAATACCATTTGACCCGGGAATCCCACTCCTTGGAATTTACCCAAAGAATACAACTTCTCAGATTCAAAAGACATATGCACCCCTATGTTTATCGCAGCAGTTTTTACAATAGCCAAGATATGGAAGCAACTTAAGTGTTCATCAGTAGATGAATGGATAAAGAAGAGGTGATACATATACACAATGGAATACTATTCAGCCATACGAAAGAAACAAATCCTACCATTTGCAACAACATGGATGGAGCTGGATGATATTATGCTCAGCGAAATAAGACAGGCGGAGAAAGACAAGTGCCAAATATTTCCCTCATTTGTGGAGTAAAACGAAGAAGCAAAACTGAAGGAACAAAATAGCAGCAGACTCGGAGACTCCAAGAAGGAACTAGTGTTTACCAAAGAGGAAGGTGTGGGAGGACGGGTGGGGAGGGAGGGAGAACAGGAGGGAGAACAGGAGGGTATTATGTTTAGTACACATGGTGTGGGGGTCATGGGGAAAACAGTGTAGCACAGAGAAGGCAAACAGTGAATCTGTGGCATCTTACTACACTGAAGGACTGTGACTCCATTGGGGTATGCATGGGAACTTGATAATATGGGTAAATATAGTGGCCACATTGTTTTTTCATGTGAAACCTTCATAAGAGCGTATATCAATAATAACTAAAGTAAAAAAAAATTTTTTAAGATGAATTTCACAGGTTTTTAATGTCATCTTTATTCAAATATTTTCTCATTTTAATGGTGATTCTTCTTTTACAAGTGATTTAAAGTACACTTGTGAATTGCAGAAGTTGAATTTTGTTCTTTTTATGTTTTTGTAATTGTTTTTTTTATCAATTTCATGGTGGTAAAAAACTATAAACTGTGAGACTTAAACTCTTTCCGCAGATTTATGTTCCAGCATATGGTTAACTTTTTTAAATATTCCACGTACACCAGAAAATTAAGATTACTCTGTTGCCAATGTGTGTGTGTGTTCTCTATATGTCTGTTACTGTGTAAATGATGAGGGTCAAATCCTCAATGTCCTGACTGATTCCTCATGCTTGTTTTGACATTTTTAGAGGCATTTAAATCTGATTGTGGATTTGTCAAGTTCTCATTTTCCTAATGACAATTTTTGCTTTATATGTCTTGTAGTTGTAATAAATAAGGTATGTAACAAGGATGGTTTAACCTTGATATGAAGGTCGTTTTGTCATTATGAAATACCATTTTTACATTAAGTAACACTCCTTGCCTAAAAGTATCTTTGAAATTTAGAGACATAGTATTTCTCTTTTGGTTAGTCCTTACATGGTATAACTTCTTGTATACTTTTGCTTTTAAATCTTATCAAACCCTCTATTCACATCGCTGCTTCTGAAGTGCCACGCTGTGTTTTCAAAAAGTTAATCTGGTATTTGTCCTTTTACTGGAATATTTATTTTTATTTATTGTAATTTCTGATATATTTGGAAGAAAATCTACAGTATTTTGTTTCTCCTGTTGTTTTTTCCTCCTCTGTGCCTTTTATTATTTTTATGAATTTTAAGTTGTGTATTTAGATGACATATCTGAGACTTATTAAAATCCATTATTAAATGGTATACTTACAATTTTCAAGAAAATAAAAAAGATTAATAACACTCCATTTCCCCCTTTCCTGAATTTTGACACTGTCTTATGTTTACATTCTAAACATATTTTAAAGTACAGTAAAAAAGGTTATTTTTATTACTGGTTTATCCAGTATTTTAGACGTACATTTAGACGTACCATACATTTATTCTTTCCATTGTCCTTTTTTCCACATCTGTTTCCATCTGAGTTCCTCTTCTGCCTGAAAAACTTCCTTTCAGTAAATTGAGTCCTTGTCTACTGATGAGAAAATTTCTTAGCTTTTGTATGAAAATCACTAAATTCTTTAACAAATGAAGGTGAAATTACTGTCACCAGTGTTTTACTCTTGCTCCTTTACAAGTAGTGGGTGTTCTTCCCTGACTAGTTTTTATGACTTTATTTTTTTTTGTTCTTTTATTATGATGTGTTTAAGCATAAGTTTCTTCACATGTGATGTGTTTAAGCGTAAATTTGTTGGCTGGTACCCTGCTTTGAGTTTGTAGCGTTCTACTCTCTGTGAGTTGATGTCTTAACATAGTTTTGAAAAAAATCTCAGCCATTATCTAATATTTGTTATTCTCTTTCCTCTTCTTCTATGATTCCAACACTCAGTTACCACTTTTCATTCTATTGTCTTGTGTCCTATCCTCCATCGTGTATTTTTTAAATTTCCCTTGCATCTGTATATATTTTTTCTGCTTATCATTCATTTCCTTTATTCTCTTATCAACCAAGTTTTACCTCCTGTTAAGCCCACCTACTAAGGTTTAATTTTCAGTTACAGATGTTTCTTGTTGAATTTGCATTCTTTCATTTTATATTTTCCAATCATCTCCTGAAATTCTCCACTAAATTGTTGAATACTAACCAGCTGTTTTTAAAATTTGTGTATGACCTGATACTTGGATCTCCTGTGAGTTTGTTTCTATTGTCTGTTTTTTCCTCTCTGGTTTCTGACCACTTTTAGAGGTATTCCACAGATTCTGATGTGTCATTATTTTCACTGTCATTATTATGCAAGATTCTGAAATTTCAATATGTATTTATCCTTTGACAAAAAGTTGTTTGGTAAGTTTAAAATTTTTCAGGTGAAAGAGCCTGTACGTTTTTTGTTCAGAGTTTCAGTGAATATAATCAGAAAGTGTTTTTAGTATATCTACCTTATGGAAACCTTATGGAAAATTCACTGTGAATATTTGATCAATTTTTCTGAATGTGCAATGGGCACTTGAGATGGTATAGTATCACACTGCAGGATTCAACACATACTTGTAACATCTACCTTAGTGTTTATGTTGTTTAGGTATTCTCTCTCATTTTTCTACTTCCCCTACTTTATACTAAGAACAGTGGATTAAACTATCCTATTTGGTAGTGTACATCTATCCTCACTGAATCTTCTGTACTGTTTGATTTACATAGAGGGTTTCTGTATAAGTTGCTGCATAGATATTCACATGTTATATTTTCATGGTAAATTTTAGGTTTTGACAGTTAAAAAAATCCTTCTATGTCATAATGCTTTCTGGCTTGAATTCTACTTTGGTTCTACTATGCCTATACCTGCCCTTACTTTCATTTATCTAGTATACCAATGGTCCACTACTTTATTTTCAGCCTTCCTGAATCACTTGATTGAGAAATCACAGGAGCATCTCTTGTAAACAGCATATGGTCAGGCCATCTTTTGTGAGCCAGATTGGAAATCTTTTCAATTGGTAGATGAAGCCCATTCACATTAATTGGTATGACTATTTTTGGTCTCAATTTATAACATTTCATAATTACATATGTTTTGCTATATTTGTCTATGAAATGTGTACTCTCTGCTTTTTAAAAAAAAATTTTTTTGGTTTTTAGGAAGACCTGTATTTTTGTTCTAGTGGCTACTTTTGAACTCAAACCTTTTAAAATGCCCTTTGTCCCTGTATTTTCTTTTCTCAACTCTATAAAAATTGAGATTATTAGTTGTATCTCATAAAATTCACCCTTTAAAATTCAGTGGTTTTTGATATATTTAAAAAGTTGTGCAACCATTACCATTATCTAGTTCCAGACCACTTTCATCATTCCAGAAAGCCCGTATCATCAGCATCTACTTTTTGTATGAAATTTCCCTGTTCTGGATAATACAAATGGACTCATACAATATGTGGTCTTTTGTGCCTGATTTCCTTTACTTGAATGTTTTCAAAGTTCAACCATGTGTAGCATGTACCAATACATGATTCCTTTTTATTACAGAATGATGTTCCACTGTATAGACATAAAACATTTTATTTATCCGTTTATCAAGTTGTGGACATTTGGTTTGTTTCCACATAAAACGTAGGGACAATAGTCTTTCCCTTACATCCCTACCTTTGTTTTAGTCTCAGCACATTTCTACATTTTAAACGCTATAATTGCTTCTTTTGCTGATACTCTTTCCTAGTTCTCTCTGTTAGATGAAACATCCTATAGTAGTTTCCTTAAAAACAGCTCATGGGTGCATCACTTCCCAAGTTCTTACATGCGGCAAACTGTTATTCCACAACCCTGATATCTGAAAGACAATGTGGCTGAATACAAAATCCTTGGTACTTTCTCTGAGTGTTTATAAAAACGCTGCTCTGCTGTTGCCTTGCTTTGGTTGCCTCAGTGGATTAAAAAAATATATGAACCAGTGTTCTTTTGCCTTTGGAAATTATGTGATATCTTTACCTGGAAGCAATAAGGATTTGTTCTCTTAGAAACCTGCTTGTTTTCCTAGAAATGCCTTGGACACGATTATTCTGGGCTTACTGCCCCAGTCCCCAGTGGACTCTTCCAATGTACAGATTCCCATCTGTTTCAATTTTAGTCCTTTTCCATTATTTTTTCTTTCTTGGGACTCTAAAATTATGAATGTTAGTTCTACATTGTCTTTCATTTCCACTGTTTCCCATGACACCTGTTTTTTTTTTCTAGCTTTGAAATATAACTGACATAAAACATAAAGTATATGTGCTGATCTGATACTGATGTGTCCTGCAAAATCATGATCACCATAGCTAACACCTCCATCACATAATTACCATTGCATTTTTGTGGTAAGAAACTTTAAGATCTGCTCTAGCAACTTTTGAGTACATACTACATTGCTGACACTTTTTACTTCATTTTCTGTATCATTTTCATGCACTCTTTTCTTTTTGTACCCTCTTCAGTGCACCTTATTAAATTTTCATTTGAGTCTATTCTCCCTGGGACACGTTATAATTTATTTAGAAGATTTTTTTCCTATGTCCTATTTCTCTACTGAGTTCATTCACTTTTCTATTCCTTTTTTTGCCCATTTTCTTTTGTGTTGGAATTTCATTTTAAAAAAATATCCTCACATGCTTGACTGAATATATTTAACTCTGGAGTGTGGTGGGTTTCATCTGCATGGTTGTTTTTCTGGGGCAGGGAGGAATCTTCTTCAGTTGATATGTACTGAATGTAATTTTATTTTTATAACAGCTATATATGGACCTATTAACCTTTCCTTTTTGTGGTACTAGGGTGTTTCACAAGATTCCTAGTTTAAATAGCCCCCCCTTATATCAAATACATTGAAGTTCAGGCATTTTAGGATACCTTTTTGGACTGTTGAAGGGAAAAGAGATTTCAAGACCTTGATTTTGCGTTCATTTTGCCTTGCAGGAACCTAAAACTTCCCGGAGTACTTTTGTCAGCATTTAAATTAACAAAGGGAGCTTGTTTCCTTTATACCTTTTGTCTTAACCCTGAAGCTGTATGTTGAGAAGACAGACAACTTCTGCAAATCACTCACAATTTTAAGTAACTTCCTGTAGCCCCTATTCTTATCTGTAACACACACCTATTTAATGTTAAACTTAATGTGGACGTAGGTCCATTTGCTGGCTTCTATCGCTGTGTTGGCTAGCCTTTGCTCCCTATAAAGCCTGGCTGAGGGCTGGGGGTAGAGTGTGTGAGAGATCACATGCTGAAAATTTAGCGGTTTCTCTTTTATATACAATTATTTTTATATTCTCTGTCTTCAAGTTATGCTGTGAGCATGGTTTGTGTACAGATTTCTTTTACCTTCCTTGTAGGGCCACATTGTTTTTAGAGGACATATTGGGAGATGGGTGGTTAGTTAAATGGTTACCAATGACTTCAGCTACTCAGAGGAAGTGAGATTTAAGTTAAATTAAAATAAGAACTAATTAAGTCCTAAAAAGCAATACAGGTTAAAAGTTAAAATACAAGTTAAAAGTTCAGTAATATTGTCATGTGCAAGGTCTTCCTAATAAGCATAATCTGAAACCAGGAAGTTGTAACAGGAAAAAAAAAGTGATCAAAAAAAGAATGTAACTGACACAAAATTCATTTTAGGTACAAAGTTAAAAAAATGAATTCACAGCCTCTTATAAACAAAAGGCTTATTTATTTAGTAATAAAAAGCTCTTACTAATAAGGAATAGTCCAAGTAGAAAAATGGGCAGGAGTTATGAATAAGAAAAATCCTCCATTAAGCATAAGAATATGCACAAGTTAAAACAAGATTTCCTTATAAGATATCAGATTAAGATGATTAACACTGCCAGGTGGTCAGGAAGGTACGTAGTAACAGGCATTCCCAATCACCAGTGGAGTTACTCAAATTTGTACAAATATATACAAAATAAGACTGTTTAATAGAATTTGTCAAAATAATAAATATGTACACATTCAGACCAAGCATTTTAATGAATTCTAAATAACATCATCTAAAAAAAAGGGCACCAAAGATTGGTACTGGTACAAAATGTTCAATACATTTCTGTATTTCAAAGTAATGGTGAAAACTAAAAAAAAAATTATAATTCAAGATTCATCAATATGATAGAATGATAAAATCCTTCAGAAACCTCAGAAAACCTTAAAATTATTTTCAATTATTTTCTCCTATAACTTATAAAGCATTTTATTTTTTAATTGAGGTATATACAATAAAACACATAAATGTTAATGTACAGCTTGGTGAATTTTGACATGTTTACACACTTATGGAACCACTCCTGGGATCAAGATATTAAACATTCTAATTTATTCCCCACCCCTGCAACTTTTTCAACCATTTCCCCACATCCCTCCCTATGGCAACTACTAGTCTTTTCACTGTGACTACAAGCCTATTTGTTTTGTTCACTCTTTCACCTTGCTTTTTAAATTCCACATGTAAGTGAAATTATATGGTATCTGTTTTTGGTTTATTTCACTAAGCGTAATACCCTCTAGGTCCATCCATGTTGTTGCAAATGAAAAGATTTCATTCTTTTTTATGGCTGAGTAATATTCCATTGTAGATACATACCACCTCTTTACCATTAATCTACTGATGGATATTTAGGTACAAAGTTGCTTCCATAGTTTGACTACTGTCAATAATGCTGTGATAAACCTAAGAGTGCTATATATTATAAATTAGTGATTTTGTTTTTCTTGGGTAAATTCCCAGAAATGGAATTGCTAAGTCATATGGTATTTCCATTTTTAGTGTTCTGAGAAAACTCCACACTGCTTTCCATAGTGGCTGCACCAATGTGCAATCTCACCAACCTGTACAAGAGTTCCCTTTTAACACATCCTTGCCATCACTTATTTCTTGTCTCGTTGCTATTAGCCATTCTGACTGGTGTAAAGTGCTATTTCATTGTGGTTTTGATTTGCACTTCCCTGATGATTACTGCTGCTGAACATTTTTCCATGTGTCTGTTGGCCATTTGTATGTTTTCTTCAGAAAATGTCCTTCGGGTCCTCTGTCCATTTTTTTTTTATGTGGAGTTGTATGAGTTCTTTATATATTTTGGAAATTAGCCCCTTGTCAGATATATCACTTGCAAATATATTCTCCCACATGTTGGCTGCCTTTTTGTTTTGTTGATGGTTTCCTTTGCTGTGCTGAAGCTTTTTAGTTTCATGTAGAACCACTTGTTTATTTTATGAGTACTCATAAAGCATTTTTAGCTATGCTATTCATAATAAAAGCCACTTTTGGCATTAAAAAATTACCAACCATGAATATATATACGTGACGTGAATTTTTTGGTGACTTTAAAATTTAAAATTTTATATAGATGTGAATTTTTTTCAGAAACAACTGAGTATAAACTGAAGAGATAGTGCTTCTTGACTCTGAAATATGTCAGCATGTAGTTCCTAAAAATTAAGACTTTACCTTACATAACTCTAGTAGTTATCAAAATCAGGAAATTCAGTATTATCTAATCCACAGTTTATATTCAAATTTCATCAACTGTGCTAACAACATCATTTATAGCTTCACACCCCTACCCCCAAGATTTAATACAAGGTCAAGCACTCTATTTGGTTATGCCTCTTTTCTCTCTTTTAATCTGGAACATTCCTCAGTCTTTGTGTATTTCTTGACATTGGGATATTTAAAGAGTATAGGCCAGTTAATTCGTAGAATGTCTTCAATTTCATTTGTCTGATTTCTCCTAACAATTAGATGTTAGGTATGAATTTCTGGCAGGAATTTATTACAGAAGTAATGCTGCGTCCTTTTCAGTGCATCCTATCAGGAGTAATAGGATATCAGTTTGTGATGGTGGTATGTATACTCACAGTGGTAGCAATAATTTTTGCTACAATGATATCCTCCATGTTTCCCCATCAGAAATTTGGTATGTGGGGATTTGTGGGGAGATACGCTGATACTATGTATTATTTCTCATCAAACATTAGTCACAAGGTTAGCTTTCATTAATGATTTTCATCAATGATTAATCAACTATAAGGAAGAACTCTTCCTTCTCCCTCAATCATTCATTCATATCAGGAGTTACAAATTCTTATATATGGGGGGATGGGGAGAAATGCCACCAATTACTATGCATTTTTATTTGGAATCTCAAACTGTTCCAGATTTGGCCAATGGTAGTCCCTTCAATCTGGACCCTCTGTCCTTTTGCTGGATTTTTATAACTCTCTGAATATTCCCTTACTTTATAGGGTGGGTAATGAAAATATTTTATATTTTGTTAGGGATGTATGTTATTAAGGGTATACATTTGTAAAATCTCAATAAACTACATATGCTTAAAACACGTATACTGGTTCATGTTAATACTCTACCTAGTAGCACTTCTTGCAATGTTATGGGCAAGCAATTCTTACACTATCTTATGTATAAGTAAATATACTGATCATATTGGAAACTAAGTTTCTCACTGTTAGAGAAAGTAGGTACAAATAAGCAAAGAGGAAAAGACAGAATAAACTCTGTTTTAAAAACAAAGGAATACAGACATATGCATATGTAAGTGTGTATACATATATTCAGATGTATGTTTTCTAGCTTTGTGCACCAAGAAACACTACAAGCAGTGAGGTATCTAGAGCAATGAAAACAACTAGCAGCCAGATCTTGGTTTCTAAATACTATTCTCCAGTAAAATCAAGCAAGCCTCCTCAGAGAAAAAGCTGACTCCAGGTGTGGGGCAGGGACAAAGCTTTCTCTTTAAAGGGAGAATTAATTTAATAGTTTATAAATAATTAATTCATAATTAATTTAATGAACAGACCTGTACACTTAAAAATGGTTAAGATGTAGATTTTATGTTCGGCATATTTTACAATAAAACAAAAAAGCAATATATATGAAAACACTGTATTAAAAGCACTATTCTTTTCTCATGAAGTATGAGAAATATGAAATGTATCAACTGACAAATAAAAGAGAAACCAGTACTGTCTGAGGCTGTTTTCTTGCCATGTTCCTCAATGTATTTATTTAAATAAGGGAGTTCTGAGGCCTTAATAGATAAGCCATGTATATTAATATTTAAAGAAAATAAACATAAACAACACATAGTCCAAGACTTGAACAAACTTGAATTCAAGCAACATTCACTGAATACTTACTGTGCAGGCGGCACTCTGGCATATTACTGAAAACACAAACTAAGACATAATCTTTGCCTTTCAGGAGCTTAAAATCTAGTTGTTTATATGAAATTTACGACACTTAGTGCATGATAATATAGATAATCCATTTTGGGGAAGAGAAAAACTACCTGAAACTATCAATCTGATATAGTACCATGAAATGGAAAAGCGGTTTAGTTTTGAGCCATGAGATTAAAATGCTTCATTATGAAGTCAACCTCACTTCTCAATAGTTTACATCAAAATCAGATTACATGATCATCTACATGAGATGCCAGTAGGACAATGTGTCCATTCAGCATAAGCTATTTTCCAGTAAGGTCATTTCGGAACAAGGTAAAAAGGGAGCTGTGTTCTTGCTTCTTCTAATGCTTAAAAAAAAAGTCAGATTTTCTAAAGTTATATCAACTACCTAGCTTTCTTAGGAAAAAGTAAGGAATTATCACTTAAATATAGTCTGGTAAAGTAGAAATATTAAGATCTAAATCATTTCTAACTTGAATATAATTACGTGCCCTTTTCCCCCCATCTCTTCCTTTCATTTCCAGGGCACAGAATATGAATGTTCAAAGACTATTAAACTAAATTTAGCAGGAAAAGAGAAAACACTTTAAAAGTGTTTCAAGTGTAAAAGGGTCCCTTTTTAAAAGCTTTTATTTAAAATTTCTGGTGTAAGTAGTAAAAGAAATTACCAAATTTGGAACATGTTATAGATATAACTGTATCATGTTTCAAGTTCTCTCAAGGATCAGAAAAAAATTAAAGTAGATGAAAATGCGTCAAACTTGGTATATGAGTCTGGTGCTACTTAACAGAATATTTAAAAAGTCATAGTAATGGAACCTCCACTGAGTGTTTAAAAGCCTACTACATTTAATTAAAACTGAAGCAGATCAAAAACAATTCAGCATTCTTTAAAGTTCTTACCACAATCATTTCTGAAGGCTCTAACACAAGACAATCACATCCTCTTTTTCCTCCAAACTGCTTACCAAAACTATAAAAACAGAAAAACAATTTCTTTAGCAAAGGTTATAAATAAAATTGTCAATATAGGAAAAAAATGCACCAAAAAAACTAGATATTAACCAAGAAATTCCTATCTATCACTTAATGAAGTAAGAGTTTCTTTAAAAATAAAAATAAAACTTTCCTCTTTCTTGCCTAGATGTAACTGGTATCGATACAGTTCTGTGTGAAAATTGTTTTAAATGTCTGCCTTTAGTCTCTAAAACTAATTATAAAAGATACCTTCCTAATTTCAGATTTTGAACAGTTATCAGTATACGTTAAATTCAAGTAAAAACACAATAGTGAAGCCACGATTATGGAATATTTTATAATAGTAAGTTATTTTTAATATTTTAGGGGTATTAGACAACAGATATAATAAACTTAAAAAATATCCACATTTGAATATATAAAGAAATGCAGTAAGATACAGAGGTAATTTATTTTTGAAAATAGTGTTGAAGCCACTTGCTAGCTTTTTGGAAAAAACTAAAATTGAACTGGTACTGAAAGAAAATATGAGTATTTTTACATTCTTCATTTCAGAGATTTCCAAGCAAATCAAAAAGAAAAGCACTCATAAAGGGAGAAGAATGATTTTTTCATTTTAAAAGATAAACTGAATTTTTAATTTTGTAAATTAAATTTAATTTATAATAATTTTTATTTTGTGGAGGAAATAGAAAAAAATGCTTGCTAATTATATGAGACAAAAGGTTAACATTCTTAATATGCAAAGTACACTTAAATAATAGTAGCAACCTAAAATATTATATAAATGAAAATTAAGTACCATGGCCAATTATAAAATAAATAATTATTCCAAAGTAGCCAACCAAAAAAATTAAAAACCCCAAAACAAAAACACACCACCAATAATGCAAACAAAGTATAAAATACCAAAAAGCAAACTTTAATGAAGAAATATAGAAGTCTTTCTGTATTTATAAACACTATGCAATTCTACTGATGGACTAGAAATAGCACTTGAATAAAGAAAGTGACATATCACATACTTTTAAGAGAGGGGCAATATTATAAAAATTTTGATTTTCCACAAAATATAAGGTTGTATACAAGCATTAGTATATAACAAAATCCTAATTCTAACCCAAATGTAATAAATTACTTTTGTACGTAACAAAAACCCACTTCTGTATTTTCTTACATCATCTAATACATAAGACAAAAGCAAATTTATAAATTTGCTTTCATCCAGAATTTCATCTAGATTTACTCTCCCACCTGAAAAAACTACAAAATCTGACAAAACACATACATTAAACAAATTCAAGACACTGGAAAACAAACAGGACAAGGCTGTGATCCCTAAGAGAGGGAATTAAAAAAACTAAGGTGACCTCTACAATATCCCATTTTATTACCTAGACAATCTCTAGGCCACAATGCAAGAAGGGAGAAACCTAACATAGCCTGGCAATCTCACTGAACTGAAGACACAGAGCTAGTTTTGGGTTGTGGGTAGTGGGGGAAAGATCCTTAAAATTTATGGAGTTGACTTCAGGAAAGGAGGGAGCAGCAGAGAGGAGAGAGAAAAGAAAATGTGTCTGACAGTACATGTGTGAGTGCACAGGTGCACTCTGGTGACCTTCAGGAAGATTCCCTCTAGTCTGTGGGTGAGCCTATGAATATGTGAGGAAAAAACAATTTAAAAGCCAGAGTGAAAAGACCACATAATACATGCAGCACTGAGTAGGGTCCTCAGAAATGTATTTCCTTAATGATGTGATAAATTAGTTCTACACTAAAGTGCTGGACTTATTTAGTTAAACAAATAAAAGATACAAAATGATCAAATGGATTCAATTACTTAAACGCCACGTCAGAAGAAAGCCCAATACAACATTAAAGAAATGTAACAAAAGCTAAACCCAGGAACATAAAATTCACAATGTTCAATGTCCACTAAAACAAAATAAAAAACAAGTACACAAAGAAAGAAACAGGAAAATTGATCCATTAACCAACAGAAAAACCAATCAACAAAAACAGACCCAGGACCTGCCAGCAATGAGTGAACCAGCAGACAAAAACACTAAAACAGCAAAGTACATGCCATATTCAAGAAAAGAGAGATAAATATATCTCTACTTTAAAGAGAGAAACAGAAGCTAAAACAAAAAACAAAAAAGTCTAGAAGAATGTTTTATCCCATCATATATGAAGGCACACACTATTACATCACATATACAGACACATACTATCTGGTTGTCCCATTTTTTAATGTTAAAATTGGTGAGTGGCTTCAGACAGCGTCAACATACTCATTACAAAGTTTCCTCTCAATTTTTCATTTACTAGTTTAGCATCCCATTTTGATCAGTGCCTGTATCTAAAGTGTAATTAGGGCTATTGAAATAGGCATTTTATAATTTTATCATTCCTACTGGATTTATCAACTAGAGTACTGATACAAAGAAACACACTCCCTTCAACTATGAGTTCTGGGAATGATAGTTTATATAAGAAAGGAAGGATAAATATTTCAACTGTAGATAACATGACTGTATGTTAAATAAATCTTATACTTCTGGTAAGGAGTAAAATTAGCAAGATTGAAGGATACAAGCCCAATGTCCAAAAATCAATTTTACTGTATATTATCAACAAATAATCTAAAAAAATCTTTCAATTCCAAAAGCAGAAAACATAGAACACTCAGATAAACTTATCAAAATATGTACAAGAACCCTACAAAATGACAAACTAAAACACTACAAAATGTTGCCGAAAGAAATTAAAGATGACCCAAATAAAATGAAATATATATCCTGTTTTTTGATTGAATGGTTCTACAGATACAATGCAGTGAAAAAATTGGCTTGGAGAAATTGACATAATGATTCAAAAATTTACATGGAAATGTAACAAACCTAAAATAGCTCAAACAATTTTGGAGAACTAAGAATATTTATATTAACAGATTTTAAGACAATAAATACTATAAAGCTAAAATAAAACTAGAATTCTCAGGACGGTATGTCATTGGATCAACTTACATATCAATGAAACAGGATAGAGAAAACAAATGAGACCTTTAGAAATATAGTCAACTGAAGTTTGGCAAAAGTACCAGGGGAATTCAATGGTGGAAAAGGTATTTTCTATAAATGGTGATGGAACCATGTATCAATACAAAAAAAAAAAAAGAGGATGATCTTAAATACCATAAACAAAAAATTAGAAATGGATCAGAGATATAAATGAAAAAAAAAGGAAATTATGAAATTCTCATAGTAATAGAATTTTTGTATATACCTTTCATCAGGGTTAGAAAGTTTCCTTCTTTATGTATAGTATGTTCAAAAATTTTACCATGAATGAGGTTTGGATTTTGTCAAATTTTTTTGTGTGTGTTTACTGAATCATGTGGTTTTTGTATATTATTTTACTAACAGTATTAATTGATTTATGAATGCTAAACCTCCTTGCATTCCAATATGATCACAGTCCCTTATACTTGTAATATATTTCTGGATTTGGTTTGCTGTTATTTTGTTAAAAATTTGTGTATGTATGTTCATGAGAGAGAACAACTTGTAGTTTTCTTTTCTTGTGATATCTATGTCTGGCATTGGTATCAGGGTAATACTGAACTCAACTAAAATAGGTTGCAAGTGTTCCTTCTCCCATTTTCCAAGAGTTTTTGCACAGGACATGTAATAATGCTTCCTTAAATATCTGAAAATACTTAGCAGTAAAGCCATCTGGGGCTACGCTTTGTGAGAATATACTTTATTATTCATGTAATTTATTTACTTTCCATAAGTATACTCAAAGTTTCTATTTCTTTTTGAGTCCACTTATGGTAATGTATATCTTTGTAAGATTTGCCCAATTTGTTGTTATAAAGTGGCTCATAAAATTCCAATGCTTTCAATTTCTGTAGGATAGTAATATATCCTTGCATGCCTGATTTTGGCAATTTGTCTCTTCTCTTTTTAATGGTCAAACTCAAGGTTTATCAGTTTTGTTGACTTTTTCAAAGAACCAACTTTTCATTTCATTAATAAATCTCTATTGTTTTTATAGGTTTTATTTCATTAACTACCACTACAACTTTACTTTTATTTGCTTTGAGTTTATTTTGCTATTACTCTAAAGATGGAAATTTAAGATGACTGAATTTAGACCATTCTTTTCTCATAAAGATGCTATAAATTTAGTACTTTGTATTTCCTAAGACACCTTAGTTGAATCCCATAAATTTTGATATTTGTTCATTTTCATTCATTTCAAAAAAATGTTTAATTTCTATTGTCAACTCTTCTTTGACCTGTGGGTCACTTATAAATGTGTTGTTTAAACACATTTCTTCCTGGAAATGACATATTATCTAATTCCAACCTACTCAGAGACAAACTTTGGATTACTTCAATCCTTTTAAATTAATTGAGACTTGCTTTATGGCCTAGAATATGTTCTAGTCTGGAGAATGATCTATGAGTCTGAAAAAAAAATATGTATCAGATCAAAGTGATTGATATAAAGTTATCTTTACATAAATTTTTCATTCTAATCATTCCATTAATTGAAAATAGAGTTTTGAAATCTCCAGCTGTCATTTCTACTGAACCTTTGAATTCTATCAGTTTTTACTGCTTATATTTTGGGACTCTATTATTAAATGCATATATAATAAATACTGTTGTATGTTCCTAATGTCATGATCCTTTTACCACTATGAAATTTTGCTCTTAGTCTCTAGTAATATTTCCTGTTTTACAGTCTCTTTTGACTGATAAATATTAACATGACCACACCAGTTCTTTTATGAATATAATTAGCCTAATATATCCTCTTCCATCCTTTTACTTCCAGTATATTTGTACTTTGAAGCTAAAGTATTTCCTACAGACAGCATATAATTAGATTGTAACAGAATCTGTTAAACTCTGTCTTTTGACTGCAATAAACTCTATCTTTGGCTGCACTGTCTAGACCATGCACATGTAGTGAAATTACTGATGTGGCTGGATTATGTCAATCATTTTCCTATTTTGTAAATGCCTCATCTTTTTTATTCCTCTGTTACTACTTTGCTGCCACAACATGTTTGTTAAATGAATATTTTTAGTGTGCCATTTAAATAAATTCCTTTGATGATTTTTAAATGTTATTTTTTATATTCTTAATGGTTAATCTAAGGATTACAATATGCATTGTGAACAAGACAAGGCCACTTTCACCACTACCAACCAACACTATACTTGGGATTAGGCAGTGTAATAAGGCAAGAAAAGAAATTAAAGGTATACAGAATGGGTAGGAAGAAATTAATCTCTTTACCAAAGATGACTGATCCCGTATGTTGAAAACTCTAAGGACCTGTGAACTTAACTATTAGAACTTACATTATGGATCACCGTACATAAAATCAATATATAAGAACTAATTGCATTTCTATATACTAGCAATGAATAACAAAAATAAAATTAAGTAAACAATACCATTCAGAATACTATCAAAAGGAAAAAAATATTTGGGAACAATTTAACAGAAGTGTTAAGACATACATTGAAAAATGCAAAACATTATTAGAGAGAAATTAAAGATGTAAAATATATGTAGAAGCAATTCATGTTCAGATTGAAAGATGCAATATTGATAATACTACAAGCTTCCCCAATTTAATCTATAGATTCAGATTACATCTGGACTTCCAGTTTTCTCTGTGGCATGTAACAACCTTGGAAAACGCCACTCTGTCCTAATAACAAGTAAAAAGCTGAAAAAACTGATAATCAAAACTTTTCTTAGATCCATATAAAGTGGGGTAACTGGGCAAACTGCTGCCCCCAAATTAGAGAAGGACAGATGAACACAGAGAATCACAACTTAAAGCAGCCAACTCTACAGTAACCAGTGCCAGGACCAGGAAAATGCAACTGTAATTGACAAACTGACGGAGGCTCAGTGTAGACAACTCTTGAGAGTTAAAACTCCAGAGAAGCACAGTCACTGAAAGGACCCCCACACTTTTTTGAGTTTTACATCATTATCTCTACCAGATTCTCACAGTGATTAACAGAGAAAAAGCCCCTTACGCTTTTGGCAGCAGCAGTGGAAAAGGAACCATTCTGAAAGACACTACACAGCATTCTGTTCTGAACAAGGCCTGCCTTTACGAGGAAATGATTCCATCAAAGCCTAACAGACCGGCAGAAAGGGAAATGCTCAACTCAAGTTGGCTCTAGGCTTCCATGTTGAGAAAGGGAAGATCCAATTCCAGCCCTCTTAGCTATTCTGTCCCATCTAAATGGAGAAAAAACTGACAAACACATGTGAAGTTCACAGTTCAAATTCAAAGGCTCACTACAAGACTGAAATCTAACCACACAACTATAAAATGCTTTCTATCCCCCACACATTACTAGCACATTACTAAAGGCCTGTTTGCAGAAATTCTTTTTGCCTAGTATATCATGACTGGTTACTGAGAAAAAATTACAAGTCATACTAAAAAGAAAAAAACAAAATTGGAAGAGACAGAGCATCAAAGCCAGACTCATACATGACAGGGACATATGATAATTCTATATCACAACCAAGTAGGATTTAGCCCAGACATGCAAGGGTGGTTCACCAAACAAAAATCAATTAATGTAATCCATCACCTCAATAGGCTAAATGAGGAAAAATTACATATCAATAGATGCAGAAAAGCACTTGACAAAATCCAACATCCATTCATGATAAAAATTCAGTAAACTAGAAATAGTGGGGAATTTTCTCAACTTGATAAGGCTTACCTACATAAAACCAAGGGCTAAAAATATCATATTTAATTGGGAGAAACTCATTGCCTTACCACTAAGGAATTAAGAAAGGATGTCCTCTCTAAAGCAATGCTTTTCAAGATCATACTGCAAGTCCTAGTTAATACAGTAAGAAAAAGAAAAGTAATACAGACTGGGAAGGAAGATATAAAACTGTATTTGTTTGAAGACAATATTTTCATCTATGCAGAAAATCTGAAAAAACTGACCAAAAAGCCTCCTGGAAATAGCAAGCAATTATAGCAAAGTTGCAGGTTTACAAGATTAATATATAAAAGTCAACTGCTTTCCTATATACCAACAATTAACAAATGGAATTTGAAGTTAAAAACACAATGCCATTTATATTAGCATCCTCTAAAATGAAATACTATGGTAAAAATCTAACAAAATATGTACAAGATCTATATAAAGGAATATTATAAAATTCTGATGGAAGATATCAAAGAACTAAAGAAGAAATATTCTATATTCATGCTCAGGGAGACTCAATATTGTTAATAGGTCAGTTCTCCCCAAGTTGTTTTAGAGATTCAGCACAATCCCAATCAAAATCTCAGAAAATTATTTGTGGATATTGAAAAACAGATTCTTAAGTTAATGAAGAGAGAAGCAAAAGGTCAGAATAGCCAAAACTGAAGGGGAAATATAAAGTTAGAGAGCTAGTGTTATCAAACTTCAAGACTTACCATAAAACTACAGTAATTAAGACACAGTTGTATTGGAAAAAGAGACAAAGAGATAAATGGAACAGAATAGAGTGCCCAGAGGAGACCCCCATAAATATACTCAACTGATTTTTGACAAAGGAGCAAAGGCAGCACATTAGAGCAAATTTATTTTCAACAAATGGTGATGGAACAACTGGACACCCACATGCAAAAAAAATGAATCTACACAGACCTTACAACCTTCACCAAAATTAACGTAAAATGGATCATAGATATAAATGTAGAACACAAAACTATAAAACTCCTAGAAGATAATATAGGAGAAAATCTAGATGACTGATTATGACAATGACTTTTTAGCTGCAACACTAAACGTATGATGCATGAAAGTAATAAGTGATAAAGTGAACTTTATTAAAATTACAAACTACTGCTCTAAGAAAGACAAATTCAAGAAAACAAGAAGACAAGCCACAGACTGGGAGAAACTATTTGCAAGAGACAAATCTGATGAAGCACTGTTTATACAAAATATACAATGAACTCTTAGCACTCAAAAATAATAAAACCAATAGAGATTTAAGAATGGGTAACATCTTAACAGACACCTCGATAAAGAAGATGCACAGATGCTAAGTAAGCACATGAAAAGCTCCACATCACACGTCAACAGAGGAGGAACAAACAGGTGGAACTCAGAGGCATTTTGTGCATTATAATGGTGGATATAGGTCATTACATATTTGTCCCAATTCACAGAATATACACCACCGAGACTGAACCCTAAAGTAAACTATGCACTTTTGATGGTGATGATGTGGCAATGAGATTCACCATCTGTAACAATGTACCACTCTGGTGAGGGAAGCTGACAATGGTGGAGGCTATGCATGAACAGGGGTAGGAAAATCTCTATTCCTTCTATTCCATTTTCCTGTGAGCCTAAAATTACTCTAAAAACTAGCTTATTTTGAAGCAATATATAACTTCCTATAAAAATCATAAAAGGCTTTACTGTGTAAGTTGACAAGCAGATCCTTAAATTTAAATGGAAATACAAAGGACCTGAAATAATCAGAACCATTCAAAAAAATAACAAAGTGAGATTCAAGATGGCGGCGTGAGAGGTGACATGGAGAACTCCTCCCAAAACCACAAACAGTACAAAAACATACTTAATTAATACAACTAACCTTAAAACAGCCACAAGAAAGAAGGCTGAAAAAGACTGCATACATACCTCACAAACACAGCAGACCGCATGAAACAGGGTAAAATAGGAAAGCCTTAATCCGGCAGGACCCAGGCCCTTCCTGCACCCCAGCTCAGCAGTGGGAGTAAGAGAAATGGAGTGGGAAGGGGGTGGAAGCTTGGGACTGCTGAGCGCCTAGCCCTGGAGATATGCTTTGTGAGCGGAAGCCTATACTGTGTGGTGCTCTAGATGTTGGGGAGCTCTGACGGGCAGAGTGCTTGGGAGACTGACATTCCGGCCATTTGTGGAGGGGAGGATCCATATCCAGCCATTCTGTGTCAAGGGAGTGGCAGGCGGTCTGAGAGGCTTCCTAGCAGCGAGAGGGCTGCTGAAGGGGCAGGAATTGCACAGAGCTTGCTGCATGGGAGAAGGGAGAGCTGGATAAGGTTATCTGGGGGCACTCTGCCCAGCTGGTTGGGAACTTTGAGGAGCTTCGGGTGCTCCACCCCCCTGGCTGCCTACTCAGCTCCGAGGACCCCCACTGTGACATGAAGCCTGAGGCACCATACTCCTAGCCTGCAGGCACCAATTCGCAAACTGGCAGTCACTGTGCTGGTGTCAGGCTGCCAGAGGGAGGCCCCGGCTACAACAGCTAGAGACGCAAAGCACAGAGCCTTACATGTGTGTGCTTGGCCCACTGGCTCTGACACTGGAGACAGGCAGAGCAGATGGGAATCAGGAAACAGATCTTACCTCCCTCCAGGCACCACTTCCGCTCCCCTACGACGCCCAACCTCATACAAGGGGCTGAGCAGCTCCACAGACTGGAGTTTCTGCGCACTAGTGGGCACCACACAGAAATATGAAACGTCAAAAGAACATGGTTCAGACCAAAATCTCACAGACCCCAGAAAAAGGGCCAAATGAAACTGAACTCACGAACCTTCCTGAAAGAGACTTCAAAATAAAAATTATAAACAAGCTTATGGAGGTACAGAAAAATATTCAAGAACTCAGGAACAAAGTTAAGTCGGAGACTCAATCATTAAGAAATGCCATATCTGAAAAGAAACATACAATGGAGGGATTTAAAAGCAGATCAGATGTAGTAGAAGAGACAGTAAATGCAATAAAAATTAGAGAAGAGGAATACAAAGAAGCTGAGGTACAGAGAGAAAAAGAATCCCTTAGAATGAAAGAATATTGAGAGAACTGTGTGACCAATCCAAATGGAAAAATATTCTCATAATTGAAGAAGAGAGAAAAAAAAGGATAGGAAGTGTCACTGAGGAGGTAACTGCTGAAAACTTCCCCAATCTGGGGAAGGAGTTACTCTCAAGCCATGGAGGTGCACAGATCTCCCAACACAAGGGACCAAAGGAAGACAACATCAAGACATATAATAATTACAATGGCAAAGATCAAGAATAAAGACAGACTTTTAAAAGCAGGTAGAGAGAGAAAAAAGATCACATACAAGGAAAACCCATTAGGCTATCATCTGACGTTTCAACAGAAACCTTACAGGCCAGAAGGGAGTGGCATGATATACTGAATGCAATGAAGGAGAAGGGACTTGAACCAATACTCTACCTGGCAAGGTTATCATTTAAATTTGAAGGAGGGATTAAACAATTATCAGATAAGCAAAAACTGAGAGAATTTACCTCCACAGTGCATTTTGGAGGGACTCCTATAGATGGAAGTATTCCAAAGGCTAAACAGATGTCACCAAAGGGAAGACAAAGACTACAGAATATGATTCATAACATACAAAGAATGGAGGAGGAAGAAAAAGGAGGAAAAAAAAAGAACCTTTAGGTTGTGTTTGTAATAGCATACGAAGTGAGTTAAATTAGACTATTAAATAGTAAGGGAATTACCCTTGAACCTTTGGAAACCACGAATCTAAAGCCTGCAATGGCAATAAGTACATACCTATCGATAATCACCATAAATGTAAATGGTTTGAATGCACCAATATTAGAGTTACTGAATGAAGAAAAAACAAGACCCATCTATATGCTGCCTAAAAGAGACTCACTTTGAACACAAAGACATACACAGACTGAAAGTAAAGGGATGGAAAAAGATATTTCATGCAACTAATAGGGAGAAAAAAGTAGGAGTTGCAGTACTTGTATCAGACAAAATAGACTTCAAAACAAAGAAAGTCACAAGAGACAAAGAAGGACATTACATAATGATAAAAGGGTTACTCCAAGGAGAGGATGTAACTATTACAAATATCTATGCACCCAACACAGGAGCACCAACATACATGAAACAAATACTAACAGATTAAAGGGGGAAACAGAATGCAATGCATTCATTTTAGGAGACTTCAACACACCACTCACTCCAAAGGACAGATAAAACAGACAGAAAATAAATAAAGAAACATAGGCACTAAATAACATATTAGAACAGATGGACCTAATGGACATCTACAGAACACTCCATCCAAAAACAACAGGATACACATTCTTCTCAAGTGCATATGGAACATTTTCAAGAATAGATATTAGACCACAAAAAGATCCTCAGTAAATTCAAAAAGACTGAAATTGTACCAACCAGCTTCTCAGATCACAAAGATTATGAAACAAGAAATAAATTACTCAAAGAAAATGAAAAAGCCCACAAACACATGGAGGCTTCATAACATGCCCCTAAATAATCAATGGATCAATGACCAAATAAAAACAGAGATCAACAAACATATGGAAACAAATGACAACAATAATTCAACACAGCAAAATCTGTGAGACACAGCGAAGGCCGTCCTAAGAGGGAAATATATTGCAATACAGGCCTACCTCAGGAAAGAAGAACAATCCCAAATGAACAGCCTAAACTAACAATTAACGAAACTAGAAAAGGAAGAACAAATGAGCCCAAAGTCACTACAAGCAGGGACATAATAAAGATTAGAGCAGAAATAAACAATATTGAGAAGAATAAAACAATGGAAAGAATCAATGAGAGCAGGAGCTGGTTCTCCAAGAATATAAACAAAATAGATAAACCCCTAGCCAGACTTATCAAGAAAAAAAGAGAGTCTACACACATAAACAGAATCAGAAAAGAGAAAGGAAAAATCACTACGGACATGACAGAAATACAAAGAATTATGAGAGAATACTATGAAAACTTATATGGTAACAAACTGGATAACCTAGCAGAAATGGACAACTTTCTAGAAAAATACAACCTTCCAAGACTGACCCAGGAAAAAAAGAGAAAATCTGAATAGACCAATTACGAGCCAAGAAATTGAATTGCTAATCAAAAAATACCTAAGAACAAAATCCCTGGATCAGATGGTTTCACTGGATGGTTTCACTGCTGAATTTTATCAAACATTTAGTGAAGGCCAAATGCCCATCTTCCTTAAAGTTTTCCAAAAAGCAGAAGAGGAGGGAATGCTCCCAAACTCATTTTACGAGACGAACATCACTCTCATACCAAAACCAAGCAAAAACACCACAAAAAAAGAAAATTACAGAACAATATCCCTGATGAACATAGATGCAAAAATACTCAACAAAATATTAGCAAACCGAATTCAAAAATACATCAAAAAGATCATCCATATGATCAAGTGGGATTCATCCCAGGGATGCAAGGATGGTACAACATTTGAAAATCTATCATCACCATCCACTATATCAACAAAAAGGACAAAAACCACATGATCATCACCATAGATACTGAGAAAGCATTCGACAAAATTCAACATCCATTCATGATAAAAACTCTCAACAAAATGGGTACAGGGGGCAAGTAACTCAACATAATAAAGGCCATATATGACAAACCCACAGCCAATATTATACTTAATAGCAAGAAGCTGAAAGCTTTTCCTGTAAGATTGGGAACAAGACAAGGATGCACACTCTCTCCTCTTTTATTCAACATAGTACTGGAGGTCCTAGCCACGGCAATCAAACAACACAAAGAAATAAAGGCATCCAGATTGGCAAGGAAGAAGTCAAACTGTCCCTGTTTGCAGATGACATGATATTGTACATAAAAAACGCTAAGGAATACACTCCAAAACTACTAGATCTAATATCTGAATTCAGCAAAGTTGCAGGATACAAAATTAATACACAGAAATCTGTTGCATTCCTATACACTAACAGTGAACTAGCAGAGAGAGAAATCAGGAAAACAATTCCATTCACAATCGCCTCAAAAAGAATAAAATACCTAAGAATAAACCTAACCAAGGACGTGAAAGACCTATACCCTGAAAATTACAAAACACTCATAAGAGAAATTAAAGAGGACATTAATAAATGGAAATTCATCCCATGCTCTTGGTTAGGAAGAATAAATATTGTCAAAATGGCTATGCTACCTAAAGCAACCTACTGATGTGACACAATCCCTTTCAAAATACCAACAGCATTCTTCAATGAACTGGAACAAATAGTTCTAAAATTCATATGGAACCACAAAGGACCCCGAATAGCCAAAGCAATACTGAGAAGGAAGAACAAAGGAGGGAAAATTACACTCCCTTACTTCAAGTTCTACTACAAAGCCACAGTAATCAAGCAATTAGGTACTAGCACAAGAACAGACCCATAGACCAATGGAACAGACTAGAGAGCCCTGATATAAACCCAAGCATATATGTTCAATTAATATACGATAAAGGAGCCATGGATATACAATGGGGAAATGACAGCCTCTTCAACAGCTGGTATTGGCAAAGCTGGACAGCTACATGCAAGAGAATGAAACTGGATTATTGTCTATCCCCATACATAAAAGTAAACTCAAAATGGATTAAAGGCCTGAATGTAAGTCATGAAACCATAAAATTCTTAGAAAAAAACATAGGCAAAAATCTCTTGGACATAAACATGAGCAACTTCTTCATGAACATATCTCCCCAGGCAAGGGAAACAAAAGCAAAAATGAACAACTGGGACTATATCAAACTAAAAAGCTTCTGTACAGCAAAGGACACCATCAGTAGAACAAGAAGACATCCTACAGTATGGAAGAATATATTCATAAATGACATATCCAATAAGGGGTTGACATCCAAATTATATTAAAGAGCTCATGCACCTCAACAAACAAAAAGCAAATAAGCCAATTAAAAAATGGGCAGAGAATCTGAACAGACACTTCTTCAAAGAAGAAATTCAGATGGCCAACAGGCACATGAAAAGATGCTCCACATCGCTAATCATCAGAGAAATGAAAATTAAAACCACAATGAGATATCACCTCACACGAGTAAGGATGGCCAACATCCAAAACACAAACAACAACAAATGTTGGCGAGGATGTGGAGAAAGGGGAATCCTCCTACACTCCTGGTGGGAATGCAAATTAGTTCAACCATTGTGGAAAGCAGTATGGAGGTTCCTCAAAAACTCAAAATAGAAATACCATTTGACCCAGGAATCCCACTCCTAGGAATTTACCCTAAGAATGCAGCAGCCCAGTTTCAAAAAGACATATGTACCCCTATGTTTACTGCAGCACTATTTACAATAGCCAAGAAATGGAGGCAACCTAAGTGTCCATCAGTAGGTGAATGGATAAAGAAGATATGGTACTTATACACAATGGAATATTATTCAGCCCTAAGAAGAAAACAAATCCTACCATTTGCAACAACATGGATGGAGCTAGAGGGTATTATGCTCAGTGAAATAAGCCAGGTGGAGAAAGACACGTATCAATGATTTCACTCATCTGTGGAGTATAAGAACAAAGACAAAACTTAAGTAACAAAACAGCAGCAGACTCACAGAACCCAAGAATGGACTAACAGTTACCAAAGGGAAAGGGACTGGGGAGGATGGGTGGGAAGGGAGGGATAAGGGAGGAAAAGGGGCATTACGATTAGCACACATTAATGTAGCAGGGGGGAGACACAGGAAACGCATTATTTACAGAGAAGACAAGTAATGATTCTATAGCCTCTTACTATGCTGATGGGCAGTGACTGTAATGGGGTATGTGGGGTGACGTGATAATAGACAGTCCAGTAAGCATAATGTTGTTCAAGTGATTGTAAATTAACAATCCCAAAAAAAAAGGGAATAAACTTCTGAGACATAATACCAACCTGAAAACTTAAAGTCACAATAATCAAGACAGCAGTCCTACTGCCAAGACAGAAAAACAGTTACATGGAAAAGAATTCAGAATACGTAAACTAAGCAGCATCACACACATGGTCAACTGTTTCTCAGTAAAGGTACCAAGGCAATTCAATGCCTTTTCATCAAATGGCACTGGGTTGCTTGTGTATCTTTATTCCAGAGAACCAAAAAGAAAGAAAACAAAAATTAAGTCACAAAGGGCAGAGGCCAAAATATAATAGCTAAATCTGAAAAACTCCTAGAAAAAAATAAGAAGATAAAAAAATTGTGAGGTTAGGTTAAACAAAGATTTCTTAGATATGACACTAAAACCTTAACCCTCAAAAAAAAAAAACTTAGTAGACTTCATCAAAATTTAAAACATTTGTGCTTCAAAACACTATAAAGAAAAGGAAAAGAAAACACATAGATCAAGAGACTTGGGAAAGGGGATATGTTCGAATACCTCCAATATTCAAGGATGTTTTAAACTGTGGATAGTTTTGAACCCTACATATACAATGTTTTTCCTATACATACATACCTATGATACAGCTTAACTTATAAATTAGGCACAGTAAGAAATTAACAATAATAAAATAGAAAAAATGTAATATACAATAATGAAAGTTATGTGAATATGGTCTCTCAAAATATCTGTAGTCACCCTTCTTGTGAGATGATGTCAGATGATAAAATGTGTACATGGTGAGATGAAGTGAGGTAAGTAACACAGGGATTATGATGGAGCATTAGGCTACTACTGACCTAACAACACATCAGAAGGACGCTCATCTGCTCCAGCCCAAAGCTCACTGAGGGTAACCGAAACCACGGAAATAAAAAGCCCACAGGGAAGGGGATTATATGAAAACCATTTATGTGATAAAGAACTTGTAACACAATTAAAAAATATATATCTGAGAAAGAACTTGTATCCAAAACATATACATTCTTACAACTTGATAACAACTGAAAATGCAGAAAAACTTTGAATAGACATTTCAACAAAGGAGGCATAGGAATACCTAATAAGCACATGAAAAGATCCTCAACTGCACTAGTCACTATTGAAATGCAACTTAAAATTCAATACATACTAGAAAGGTAATAATTAAAAAGACTGTCGATACCGAGTGATGGAGTGGGATATGGAGAAACTAAATCCATTCTATGCTGCTTGTCAAAATGTAAAACAGTACAGTCATCTTAAACAATCTGGCTCTTTCCTTTAAAAGTTAATGCTTATTATTCAACATACCAGTTCCACTCCTGGATATATACAAAAGACATGAAAACATATGGCTCATGTAAAGACTTGCATATGAATCTTGATAACACCATTATTTGCAGAAACCCCAAAACTCTAACAATAAACATTTTCAAGTTCTTCAACTCTTGATGAATGGCTAGATGAAATGTGGTATCTTCATTGAATGAAATAATTTTAAAAAATGGGTATGCTACAACTGATGTGTGCTAACATAGATGAGCCTCAAAACATTACGCTAAGTGACATAAGCCTAAAACGAAAGACTTATTTTAAATACCTGTAGAAGGCACCTTAGATTAACTACAAAAGGGCAAGAGGGAACTTTTTCACATGATGGAAGTCATCTATAACTGTGGTGCACCAGATGCATTTAAATTATTGAACTGTAAACTTAAGATGCATGAATTTTATGGTATGTATATTATCCTACAGTAAAGCTAGATTAAGAAGACTAAGAAAACACCGAAGAGAATCTTTATAAACTTGGAGCACGCAATAATTAGGACATGTAAGTACCACAAGCAAAAGAAAAAAATCATCCTTAACTTTATCATAATTAAAGAAGTCACCATTGAAAAATGAAAAGGCAAAACAGTCTGGGAGAAATATTAGCAACACATGTATCTCACAAAGAATTCTTATGCATGGTATGTTAAGTAACATAACAAAAATAAAAAGGCAACACAAAAGTAGGTATTTGAGTGGTCAATAACTACATGCAAAATATGCTCAATATCATTAGTTATCATGGAAGTGAAAATTAATACCACAATGAGATCCCATTATACACATCAGAACAGCTAAATTAACAACTAAACATTTCAAGCATTGAAGAGGATACTGAGCAATTGCAATTCTCATAAGCTGGTGGTGAGAATATAAATGGTACAACTCAACAAAACACTTTGGCTTTTTTCTTTGTTTTACTTTTTCAGTGTTCTGGGTTTTTTTTTCAGATATTTTAATTTTTCTTTTTGAAGTATAGCTGATATACAATCTTATATTAGTTTCAAGTATATAACACAGTGGCTTAACAGTTACCTACATTATTAAATCCTCACCCCCGCTAGTGCAGTTACTGTCAACTTAAGACGGTGTTACAG
>JAVSCE010011780.1:0-46905 GCA_032199065.1 Smutsia gigantea | reverse complement strand
CACAGCATTCAGAATGCTCTTTCTTAAAAGCAAAATAATTTTTTGTTATGTCATTCTTGTGTTTAAAAGACTCCTTACCATGACTGGCAAAGCTCTACATTTCCCTTGTGCCCCAACCCTGCTCCTCCCAGTCTCCAGTCTCAGAAAGGGCACTGCCCTGAATTCACTTCTCTGTTATCTTTGATTCTTCCCATTCCCTCATCCTTCCGTCCATCAGCGAGCTCTATCACTTCTACCTCTCAAACAGATCCCAATGTGTCTACTTCTCTCCATCTCCACTGGACCACTCTTGTACTAGTCACTATCATTTTTTACGGAGACCAGCAACCTAGGTGATGGATGACACACTCTCACCTCCTAACTGTCTGTTTCCATTCTTAATTTCATTAGTCTACTTTTTACATAAGAGCCAGAGCGTGAAAGCGAGAGACGGAGAGAGAAAGACACTGTTAAAAAAACATAGTGTCTCTCACTTGTTCAGTACCATCCTGTAGATTTCCATTGCTCTTCAAATAAAATCCAAGTTACTTGTCATGGTCTGTGACTGGACCTTTATCTAACTAACCTGCCTGTTCAGTTACTGTGTTGCAACTATATTTGGCTGGCTTTCTATTCCCTTAGCATGCCAAAAACATCCCCACTATAAGGTTTTTCTCCTCACATTCATTTGGCATGGATATCTTGCTTCCCCATTTAGTTGATTTTTTTCCTGTCATTGAGTTCTTAGCTCAAATATCATGTTTTCATCTCCTTCCTTGATTACCTAATTTAAATAAAACCTCTCTTTCCATTCACTCTATGATGTAGCTGCGTTATCCATTTATTTATTAAGTTGCTTGTTGTCAGGTGCCACTACTAGAATGTAACTGCCCTACAACCAGAAGCCTCTTCTATCTTTTTTACAACAGTATACCCAATACATAGAATAATGCTTGCCCTGTAAGATGCTCAATTAATATATAATGAATAAACAAAACTCTACATAGTAGTGTTTCCATATATAATTAGGATGACTGTAGAGGGAATATAGCAACAATAGTGAATATAGTTGCCAGGTAAGTGTGCAACTTGAGATGAACTTTTAGTAACAGGTAGGATTCAGACTCACGGAGAAGAGGAGAGATATTCTTCACTAACAGGTTCACAAAGTCAGGAGTGAGCATTCTATTTGTCACTTGTAAATGTCATTCAATGATAGTGGCTTCTTGAATAATAAATCATTCATTACAAATTTGATCCCTTCTATAATGATTTAATTCATTCCTATATCCAGTATAGGTATTCTTTAGTAAAAATTCTAAGTATTTTTAATGTTAAGTGTAAAAGATCCACATTTTTTCCCCTTGTCTGTCTGTCCTAATTCTCATATTTCAAGGTAAATACCAAAAGTAATGAACTTTCCTTGAGGTTAAGCAAGGCCATAAAATTATTTATTGTCAGATAAAATATATAATCCTAGAATTACTTTTTACTATTTTTATGTGAACACATTTTTTTCAGAGACTGATATTATGGATCTGTTATTAAGTGAAACTTATTTTAATTATATCATTAATGGTTATCCTAGTCTTTCTCAACAGATGAGATTATTTGTTAAATTTTAATCAATTAAGCAACAGTATCTTGGTTGCTTAGCAAAGTGTACTTGCATAATTGGGATCATTTTCCTAATCATTTAAAATTAATCATTCCAGTTCTTCAAACCATGCTTTAAAAGTAGGAATAAAGCATTAATTGCGTTTCTTCAGTTGGTTTCTATTAGACATTTGTAGTCCACATACTTGGGGAAACAAACCTCTAGTTTTCAAATTGTATTTTGAAAAATTACAAATATGTTTTGCAATTTTAGATCCCTACAATTTCTTTTCTTTCACATGTCTGAATTTAGCACTCCATTAAGACTACATTCTGCTATCACATGGTACTCTCTCCTACCATCCTTTTTCATACCAGAAGTTCTCAGCATTCTCCTCACTCCTCCTGTCTCTCCATATGCCAGACAAGCAGGGTAACTGTCAATGACACCTTATAAATCAATAAGCAATGATATGCTTCTAGACCTCATGATTATCTTCCTTCAGTAGCAAAATACTCCTCCCACAAGAGAGTGATAAACATGTCTGCCTAGGAATCTTGTTTGACTCCTATTCCATAACAATTATTTTTAAAATCATAATAAGGTTTAAATAATTTATAAGATTAATCAGATTACTTTCATTTAGATACATCTTTTTCTTCCTATTTTACAAACATGAAATGTGGAGTAAAGAAGAGTAAAGATTGTTTTAAGTTGCTTTTAATGAATAAACAAATCTCCAAGATATTGGAACTATTAGGTTACTGCACTCAACATTTCTAAAGTCAATGCCATTTCTCAAAACTTTAATGAATAATTGATTCACCCAGGTTATGATGAGACATATGCTGGCTTAGAGTGTGATGTTATCATTCACTCATTTAACAAAAAATTGGAGTGTCTTTCTATTCCAGGTATCTATTTCTGTTGTTTTCTCTCTTGCTATTTTTTCTCCTCCCCTAACTAACACTGGATGACATTTATTTAACAGTACTTTGAATACGGGCTTTCTCCTGAGGCACATATGTGAGCTCTCTGGAGGACCCTGGGTGTTATCCCCACAGCCCACTTCCTTGACGTGACAAACCCAGCTCTGGCTCAACTTCATCCAGCTCCTCTCAGCTCTTTCCTATGGCATTATATTCCACTGCTTTTTGCTGCAAGGGTCTTTTTGCACAGAGGCCAGCCTTCTTAGATGGGATACTGGTAAGATGGTCCAAGCCTGATCACTCTTTGCTCACCCTTGACCCACAGGAGATTCTGGCATCTTGTCAGGGCAAAGATGGGAGTGCGGATTACTCCATGGCTCATGTCTTCACTCAGCTCTTTCTCACCAGTTTCCCTTTTCTCTGATCAACCAGATACATGAACAGGAAGTTTGCTGCCTACGTACTTGTCCTCCTGGGAGGTGTCATTCTTTCTAGTACCTTCAATTTATGTTGTAAAACACATGGGCTCCTCCTTATTTAGCTGTGGTGTGGATGTGGGGAGAAGCACCCTATTCCCCATGACTTAGCGAGCCAGGGAGAGCCATAGGGTTCTCCACTAGGCTGGAAACGGGACTCCAGTGATTCTTACTTTCTTCTCCTCAAGGCTTCTGCTCACATGGAGTTGGGAGAGCAAATATGCAATCTTACCTAATATTTTTTGCTTTCAGATAACTGACAGGATAAGTCCCACTCAATATGTAGTATATCTATTATATACATATACACATATAAATCAGAATATACATATATACATACATATATATTTTAAATTGCATTTATCTTTGAGTGAAATTTAAAAACACTTTGAGACTATTGGTCTCTTAGTGCATGTACTTCAGTCCACTATACTCATTATTATGTGAACTTCACTAACTTGCTCATTCTCAACTAGCCCCAGACTATTCCTTAGTGAAGACAGGAAGGACCACACCCCCTACCTTGTGGTATTAATTAATGTGAATGTGACCAGTACAGAGTTGGTGCTAAGTAAATTCTTTTTAAACCATGAAAAACATAAATTTGCCTTTCTTTTTCTAGATATCCTACTGTATGGCATCTAAAAAGGAGAAGCTATTTAAAATAATCGTTTATGGCAACAAGGCCAAAGTAAAGACTCTGACCCCAGGTGTGGACTACGTGTTTCATGTGGAGACAGTTAGAGGTGAAGATCACAGTACATCTGTAATGGAAAAAGTGATGACAAGTAAGGGTGTATCATGAATAGATTTTTGATTGATAGTGTTATAAGAACTCAAAGTATCTTGGCTCGGCATAAATGAAGCTATTTTAAAACATAAAGCCTGATAGTAAAGGAATAATGATTATCGTAAAAATACAATTAAGAGAACTCTCAAAAAATAGGTGAACTTAAATAATATTTGTATACCTAAATGTCTTGGGAACTACATAGAGATTTAAAAAATAGTTGTATTTATGTATATGTATACACACAGATGTTATATATAATTTACCCTAATGATCTAAACACAATTTATTTTCTACTGAGGTATGGGTTTGATAAACAGAGAACTTCTATCTTCTCCTCTCTGATGTTTGTACATTCATTATAAATCAGTTTCATAGTGGTTTGGGGTGGGGTGGGGTGATGGTATTTGTTATCAGCATTCTTGTGAAAGTCTGTGAGGTTTCCCCCTCCGTGGAGACCAAATGAAATGTAAGAGACAACACTGCTTCCATTGCGAACCCGATGAAAATGCAGTGATACAGGAATGCTAAAAATTCTAATGTAACCAGAAGAACCACTTTTCAAAGTACCCTTGCTTCTGGCTCTCACCTCCTCCTCATTTATTTGTTCTGTTTCATCTTCATCCAGCATCCAGCTAACTGCTAGGTGGCAGCTAGCACATGCCTGTGATTATTTTGTATAACGGTACATCTGGTTCTGAGAACTCAGGAGGCACAAGTCTAAAGGAAAGACTACTGGAAGTGATTTATGATTGACGGAGAAAAGATATTTGGGAACTAGGGAGGATATTAGAGTGCCACTTAAAACTCATATATAATGTCCTATTTCTCCATTTGCAATGCTGAACATGTAAGATGTTATACATGAATCAATTCAAGGATTATTACAATATATTAATCCTGTTTGCTTTATTTTTACATGCATATATGCAATTTTTATTTATATATAACTTGCCTTTTCAATAGAACCATCTAGGATATGTCGTTTAACATTAAAAGCTGTGAATACCTCTGCAAAATTAATGTGGAATCCAACAGAGACCAACTTTACTCATTACAAGATTTATATATCAAACAGAACATTTGTCAAAGAATATCTTATTTGGGAAATGATGACTGAGAACACAGTTACAAATCTGACTCCTGGTGGAATATATAACATCACGGTACAAAGAGTGCCTGGCGATGTGACAGGATCTGGCACACTGATCAGAGTTGTGGCAGGTATACAGATTCTTTAGATATTTTACAAATTCACATTTGTACTGCATATTGTACTGTTCTTTTGAGCTATTTTCCTTTATTGACACTGGTCATGGTATCATATTTCTGCTTTTTCTCAGCTTCTCCAAATGCATTTTAGGTAAATTTCCTGAAATGCCAAGGAGCAAATTTGAGAGATGCTTTAGAGCCACACTGTCCATTATGTATTATTTGCAACATTTGACTATTGAGTGTTGAAATGTGGCTAGTCCAAATTCAGATGTTCTGTAAGTGGGAAGGACACATGGGATTTCAAAGATTTCCCATGAAAAGGAAAGTGGTTATTGCAATAGATTATACGTGAAATGATCTTTCAATATATTAAGTTAAATATACTACTAAAAGTAATTGTATATGTTTTTTTATGTTTTTATTTTTTAATTAATTTTTATTTTAAAAATTTTATTGAGGTACATAGGATAAAGTGCAAAGATCTTAGTATGCAGCTTGATGAATTTTGACACGTGTATATATTCATGTAACCATCGTTGAGATCAAGATATCAAACATTCTCAGTAATTTTTTCACCCTACTTTTTAAATGTGGCTCATACTATACTTTTGCTTGGATGCTGCTACTTTAGAAAATCACAAAATGTAAGCATATTTAAGGCTCTGAGATTTCTACAATAAAGAAAACTGTTTAACATAAAAAAGGAGCTCTTAGAAAAAGTGGCTTAATCACCTAACATCCATTAAGCTCTAAGAATTTAGGATTCTGAGGATTAACTTTTGGAAAATTCTGGCCTAGAAAAATATCTAACTAAGCCTAGAATTCCGTTTGCTGGGCTTAATATAATTGAATACATCACAATATTTTTTTTCTCTTAAAACTTCAAACACATCCACCTTCAACCTCTTATTGGTTAGTAATAATTAGGTTGAGAGTGCTATTTTTGCTTCATATTTTCCCACTTTTTGAGAGGTTAAATTCCATGGAGTGCAAATCATGTATTTATTATGGATTTTTATTTCCAGTTAAATGAATCTTTTAGCTCATATACTGGAATCCTCACTCTTCCACAATGACTTAAGCATTGATTAATCTCTACTACCTTTTTCTGAGGGCACATCGCCCTCCTCTCTGCCCAGATGACCACAATATCCTACTAATTGGCTTCTCACTGTCATTTTTGCCTCTTTTCAAATCATATATCATTCATATACCATTACAGGGTAGTCTTTAAAAAAAACAAAACAAGTCATATTTCTTTCTTGATTAAAATTCTTCCATGTTTTCCATTGCATTTAGGGGGAAAAAATCTAAAATCTCTATTATACATGACCATGAGGCTGTTCTTCTTTCTTCTTAATCCTAGAAACTCAGGCTAGCTTTTCTCAGTTACTCTAAATTCTGTCCATTTCCAGGGCTTCTATCCAGTCTGCTCTGAAAGGTCTTTACCATACTGTCTTGAAGCTACCAGGCCTTCCCTTTTGATCAGACTGGCAAATTTCCAAAGAAAGATATCCTTCCTCTTCTTGGTGAGACATGCCTGTTTCTTAGCCAAGAGTCCTTCACTGTGTAATCTTAAACCACCGTCTAGGAAATTGCATCCTATGTCACCACCATCCCAGTAAGCATACCTTCATGCTTTCCTTTTCCTACCAGTCTCATCCATGTCTTTTTCTAGTTTCTTGCCTAAGAATTCACAGATATTGGTTACTTTTTACCACCCCTGAAGAAATAGTATTAGCCCTCACATAAATTAATAAGTGGAGTGGTAGTTAGTGGGACTTTTGTCATGTTAGATTTTTGTCTATTTTAATATGGGCTGGTGAGGAGAATCAATCTCTTTTCAGTCAAGCTTGAGAAAACAGAGGACATAGGTTTGTGCAGAACGATCCAGGAAAAATGCCAGCAGCTATGCACGACAAAGGAATTCTACTCATCACACACTGGGTATTTCTCTGATCTTTTACCTTGGGTTTACAATATTTCTAAAGAGTTATTATAAAACTACAGTGCTTTAGATGAACAATTGAGAGATGATGCCAAGAGAATGTTTGTTTCTGAGAATGTCATGGTGGAAATAAATTGATCGATATCAGTTTGGGGTACTAGGGAAGCATTAAAAGCCTTACAGGAACTTTTCAGAGATAAAGAAAAAAATTATTCCAAAAGTATTTCCCCTCCCTCCACACCAGAAATAAGAAATTGACCTGTTAATGTTGATTTCTATTTTATGCAATGTACCCTAACAGTTTTTTTTTAAGAAATGTACATTTTATTTTTTTAAATCATCTTGGTAGAGGGGGTTTTAAAATGCTAAGAGGAGTTCAAGGATTAATTCCAGACTCCTTCCTTTTGGAAATAGTATTAGATTGGGTCTGTATCAGGTGTGTTTTACACATGCTTGGTTTCGTAATATCTCTTCCTCCCCCTATATTGTTGTCTGGAATCTGCACTAAAGATAAGGCAGAGTGAAAACCTGACTCTTTGACAACCAATCAGAAATAGTTTATGTAGAAAACTCCCTTCAAGGAGGTACAGGCAGCATAAACAAAACTTTGGAAATAGTGGAAGCAAAGGTAGAAAAATATGGTTGAAATGGCCAGGACAATTAGTATTCATTACTTCAAAACTATGTAAAAAGTTAGCTTTTCTTTTAAAAAAATGCTTAGCTAAATATTCATCAGAAATGCTCACCCTTTAAAAAAAATTTGGCAATTTTGGCTTTTTTTCCCCAATTATCTTGTTTGATAAATATCTAGGTAATTGGATAAATAGTTTGTACTTAGCTTTAAAATGATGCAATTTTTCAATTAAAGCATAAGCTTTAAAAAGCAATCTTGTCAACCAACAAATTTTAGTAGGTAAGGAATAGCCCAGAAACAGATACACAAATTGATGCATTATTTCTGATCATTATACTTAAAACTGGTCATTGTTAAAGATACACATGCCTAACATCGATGTATGGCTAGAGATAAATTAAAGGACTCAATGCTTTCTAACAATGTGATTATTTTGAAACTTGACAGCTTACTGATTTTCATATGTTCTTTGAAGTTTTAGGAGAATAACTATTTCAAACCTCTATTTTTCAATATCAGAACCAGAAAAACCCATGAAACTTAAAGTCTTCAATATTTCTGCATATTCCTTTTCTCTGTACTGGAGCCTGCCCTCTGGCCATGTGGAAAGGTTTCATGTGGATCTTGTTCCTGACAGCTGCTTTGTTACTATCAAAGATCTTGGAGGTGGAGAATATCAGGTATAGTTTTCATTATCCTATTTACTGAGTCAACTTGTATTTATATTTGGTCCTAATAGGAAAGTTCTTTATGAAACTCATCTACCATGAAAACTTACTCCTTTTAGAGTTTTTAAATGCCTGTGATGGAGACAAAAACAAGCCAAACTGATGAGTGTGTTTCAGTATCCGTTGACTGTTACCTCAGCAACATCTATGCCTTTTTTTTTCAAGTCTGCCCTGAACCTACAGCAGCCATCCAAGGGTTCATGAATAGTTTAACAAAGAAAGGGCAGAGCTATTGAGTAATCCAGGCTCATTAATTGTGTGCTTGCCAGGAGGATCTGACTTTAAATCATTAATGCAGGCAACATTTCTCTCTAGAGCCATCAATGTGATTCCACTGCCTGAAAAATGTAATAATGATGGATTTTCTTATCACTTTTCTTTTGCTTTTTATTGGAACTTCAGAGACACAGGTATTTCATATACATTCTTAAAAACCAGGGATAAGCAATGGACTGTAGATTTCTTAAGACTCTTAAATAGTTGTTTCTTATGACAGTGAGCTAGAAAGAAATACTGATAGTCTTTGATAACGCAGTATGTTTTCTAAGTTTTTATTGTTATTTGTTAAATATGTGACAACAAATTTATATTTTATAATAATATGCACCTTCAGATATTTTAAATAGTGCAGAATTATATAGTGAAGTGATTATTTATTTATTTGATTGTGAGAGATGTATTATTTTGTCTTTCTTGCTTTCCAGAAGGATTTTTACTGTATGAATTGTTTTTGGTGTTTCAGGTTGATGTTTCCAATGCTGTTCCCGGTACTAAGTACAATGTAACCATTCCTTCTATTTCTGCTACAACATACAGCTCACCTGTCAGCAGAACAGTCACAATGAATGTAACAAGTATGTTTTCAATTAGCCTTTTTAATGAAGTATTTGGAGCCAGTATAAATTTATTGGGTGGAAATACTTATATTAGCAATATGCATTATAGCCCTGAAAGCTCTTTAGTTATTAAAGCAAAATGGAAACTTAAGAAAGTGATCTGTTTAGCACCTGTGTCCTACTGTTTTTTAGCTTCCTTTACTTCCAGAGGATAATTACTCTATACTTTTTTGTGAAGTGGATCAGAGAAACTGTTAATGATAATGTTTAAATAATACAGAGCCATGAAAATAAACTCGCTACACTTGCTCAGGAATAATTACTCATTTTTTAAGACTGTTTTCTTAGTTTCTAAGTGTAAGCCTTGCACAAGTAAGTTCCTTTAAAAAACGATCTGGCATCAAAAATGTATTTGGCATGTAGTATTTAGTAGCATTCCATTTTT
The DNA here is from genome assembly GCA_032199065.1 of Smutsia gigantea. Taxonomy (NCBI): domain Eukaryota; kingdom Metazoa; phylum Chordata; class Mammalia; order Pholidota; family Manidae; genus Smutsia; species Smutsia gigantea. The sequence goes on along the minus strand of JAVSCE010011780.1, from coordinate 37,328 downwards.
TACATTCTTATAAAAGAATGTTTTTGGTATTCCCCAAATGATTTAATTTTTTTTTCTTTTGGTAGCAAAATTCTAGGGAGCATAAACACATTAAGACACCATTAGTCTTTGTGAATTTCAAAAGCCTACATTTGTATAAATACAACAGTTTTACCTAGAACTGAAAATACAGTAGTTCTTTGATGTTTCAACATTTTTTTAAAAAAAAATAGAACCAGGGCCTCCAGTCTTCTTAGCAGGAGAAAGAGTTGGATCTGCTGGGATTCTTCTCTCTTGGAATACACCACCTAATCCAAATGGAAGGATTATATCCTACATTGTGAAATATAAGGAAGTTTGTCCGTGGATGCAAACAGTATATACACAAGTCAGAACAAAGCCAGACAGTCTGGAAGTTCTTCTAACTAATCTTAATCCTGGAACAACCTATGAAATCAAGGTAATTGTTTGGCTAGTAGTTTCTTAGTATTAAAATACTTCATCCATTTTAAAAGTAATGGAGCTTTGCTCCACCTGATCAGGCCTCCATGGTGGACCCTGTAAGTGCCTAAAAAGTGTTCATTGGAGTCGCGGTCTCAGTGCCCATCTGGGTTCTTAAAACCCGAACAAATATTGTAATCACTGTTCATTTTTTTGTGTATTTATATAATTTATCAATTTTAGAGAGCATTAGCTTTGTCAAAGAATAAATCAAGTTAAGTAATTTAGGCTTTATAAGTGAAAATATTCTGCTTTCCATAAACTTAAAGTTAGCTTTGTTATTTTTCTCTTAATCCTGTTGTATTTATATGTCTGTTATCAAAATTTTGGATAATGGTATGAACGTTTCTAATGAGACAATCTGTCAAACACAGTGAATTCAATTCAGTTCCATTAAAAAATTCCTGAACATTTACTATATGTTTTGTGTTTATAAAAATGTTTAGTCTTTTACAATGCAAAATTTAACATCTTATTTAAAAATTAAAGAAGAGTATATAAAAAAGGCACATCTAAATCAGTTAGGCTATTCACAATTAAGATATGTATATGGTAGTTTCAGGGGATAGTAAAAAAAATATCTTCTTGTTCCTCTCTATACATCAATATGTTCTTAAGCTTTGAAAATAACTGAGTATAGAGAAAGAAGTTCATAAAAGGTATGTAAATATGTGATCAAAAATAACTGAGATGGCCCTCTAGATGGTAAGAAATGATGGTAAAGAGATTTTGCCTCTTGAGTTTCCTTATTGGCAGCATGCCTATTTGTGGAATCAAAGAACACAATGTAAGAACTGGAGAGCACATAACAATATTGAGACTTCCCCAAATGAGAAAAGTAAGAAACAAACTTTTAACAATGCAGAGCTCAACATCAAAGATTTGTGGTGGCCATTTCATTGCAGAAACATATGTTAAAGAGTAAGAAATCTTCTTCTGACATATGAAAAATGACATAGTACAGATATTTTCTATTAGTAAGCACATACTCAGATTAACTGATATGTTAAAATATGCTATTGAAGGTAATGCATAAGGATTAAATTTTAATATAATATAAGAAACTGCTGCTGACAGGTGATTTAGCCAACCTACTTCTGCTTAGATCTATTTTTGTGGAGTTTGTATTGTTACTCCTTTGAATTCTTTTATTCCAGGCCTATTGGGAGACCCTTATTATTCTTCTCATTCCACACTTTATAAATCATAGTTGTGACCTTTATGCAGTTCAAATAAATGTTAGCCATTGCAGAATTCCAAAGGGTATTTGGGATTGTACATATGATATCTTTAGATGTAGATATCAAATCTACATGATATGGGGAAAATCCTGTTAAGCATTTTACATGTGTTATTTCATTTAGTCCTCAGAACAATTGTATGACATAAATGCATTATTATAATTCCCATTTTAAAGAAAAGGAACATGAGTATTAGAACATTAAGTAGATTTCCCAAAGCTACTCACCTGGGAATTGGTAGAGTTGCTGTTTATACCAAGGTTGTCTGACTCCAGTTACAGCATTTGGAAGAGTTTAGGAGTAATGATCTCATTTGCAACAATTTCTTTGCCTATTTTAGTCAATTTGACTGGACAACCAAGTCAAAAATAATTTTTCCATCTTTTAAATTCTAGAATTACTTAATTTGGCCTACTTGTTTTTGAAATTGTTTGAGTATCTATTTGCCTGATTAGACTGTAAACTCTAAAGCCAGAGAACAGATATATGGTGTTGTTACAGAAATAATCCTAGTGTCCTGCATAGAGTGAACATAGGGGAGAGAGCCTGTGCTCAGAAGAAACATTTCAACTTAATTCTGGTCCTACTACTTATTGCTGTGTGACTTTGGGCAAGTTACTTGACCTCTCTCGATCAGTTTTTCTCATTTATAAGATGTTTTGACAATACCTCATGTTTTGATAATGTGGATAAAATGAGATGTGTAAAACCTAGGAGATCTACTGGTTCATGGAAGTTGCCTATAATACTGTTTATGCTACTATCAATAGGCTATAAACTTGATTATTAATTTCTCCTTTAGGAATCTGAGAAACCTGTCGAATCAAACCATGTTGTAAATAATACCCTCAGGGGAAATGGAAATATGGAATAAGTCCATATTTGCCTTCCACTTTGGGTGTATTGTAGGAATTAGAGGGAAGAGTGTCTTTATCACTTAAAATGTAGACAAATCAAGGTTTTATCATTTCAGATTCTGTTTGCATAGAAAATAAAAAGCTTGAACATAATTCATTTGATTTATTCTAGGTTGCTGCTGAAAACAGTGCTGGCATTGGAGTGTTTAGTGACCCATTTCTCTTCCAAACTGCAGAAAGTGGTAATTTTCCAAAACAGTTTATTCCTAATTAACTTAGTTATGAGTTTTTGTCATTTAAAATAAACAAGAATACAAACAAAATCTGATGGTAACACGCATAAAATTTTCAACAGCATGGCCATTCAGTTAATTTTAGAGTCTTCTTGGAGAGTTAATTTATTCAGTGAAGTATATATTCTTTCTGATTATAAAAGAAGTTAAGTGTGATCTTAGAAAACTTTGAGAAAACAAAAATCTAAAGCACACAATGTCGTATCCATGGTTCTGTTAAATAAAAGACCCTGTTACTATTTTGGGGCATTTCTGGCTGGTCTTTTTTTTCCTGTGAATATATGTATGTGACTATATATTAATCAAAATATCTGTGTGTCTTTTATGCAAGTGTATAGACTGTTTTTTGATGTTAACATTAAATCATAAGCATTTTTATGACATTAGAATTTTGGAAGTACAGATTTTAATGGTCATTATATTATTCCATAATGTGTAGTAATTACCAAGCCAATTCAGAACACCTCAATTCTTCCAGTGGTGGAGAGAAAATCTTGTTGTTATCTTGACTCCTCTCTCACACAATACACTCGCATCCATCTGTGGTTGTGATGGCACCGTATCAAAATACATCTGAATCTCACCCCTGTTGCTCATCACTAATCCATCATCATTTCCTGCCTGTACAATTGAAAGTCTCCATATGTGTTGTCCTGCTCCCATTTACCCGCCTGCAGGTGACTCTCTCCACAAGTTACATCATCCCTTGGAATACAAGCCAGACTGTAACTTCTTTCTTCCTAATATGGCTTGTATCGCATTCAGAATAAGACCCCAAGTCCTTCCATGGCCTCATGCTCCATGCTCTTTCTCCTCTCTGACTTGATCTCTTACCATTCACCCCTCCCTCCATGCAATCCAGCCACACTGATCTTCCATCTCAGGACCTTTGCACTTGCTGTTCCCCCTCAGAAGAATGCTCTTTCACTAAATATTCTTAGGACTCTCTGTCCTAATTAAAATCTCAAGTTTCTTTTCTGGCTACACTTTCTAAAATAGCCCCTATTTCCTCCTGTCCATGTTTTTCCAAAAAAATTATTTTTCTTCATTGGAACAGTCTGACATAATTACACATTTGTTTGCTTATTGTTTATTGTATAATATGACCTTGTAGAACATAAGCTGTGTGATAAAAATAAATTATTGGAGGTGTTTTACTTATTTGATAATTCTGCTATTTATTTATAATAACAAAAGTGAGAAACAATAAATAGAAAAATGGGTAAATAAATAATGGAATCTCCATTCAACAACAAGTATTTTCTGTGGTATTTACATTCTGGTGGGATAAAATAAATAACTGAGTTATTAAATAATATGTCAGATTATTGAGAAGAGCTATAATTATTATAATTTTGTGCAATTATAAATGTCTTACATATTTAAAAGGTAAAAATCTCCCAGTGGTTCACTGCCAAAGGAATAAATTGAAACAGACCCTGTGTATCCAGAGAGGATGGTGTAATCAGTGTTAAAAAGCTTGTTGCAAGCTTTATGGCCCAGTTCCTAAATGAGACTCCATCCGGAGAAGCATATGAATACATGCTTTATTCCATAGAAATTAAAAGAAAGTCTGTAGTTTCTGTAAAATTATAAATTAATGATTCATGAGGTCTAATTACTCTTGTTGACTTCAAACATATTGACTTTCAGATTATTAGCACAATAAAAAATCAAGTGGGAAAATTATCATTTTAAAATTAAATATTCACTAGGGCATAAAGAAATATTTATTCCTTACATTTCGGTTTTAGGGAAATTAATTGGAATAGTTTTTAAATGACATAGCAAATAGTTTTGTCTTTTTTTTAACCCTCATTTTGATATGGCTTCTGATGAAGCATGCTGCATGCAGATTATGTTTCAATTTGATGGTTTTTTGAAGTTTATATATTTCATACTTTTTCTAACTGGTATAATTCTTAGAGATATTAATTCTCTTGGAAAATTATGATTGAGAGAAAGTAGAGAAACTCTAACATGTAGTAAAAATAATCCTGGAACAAAGTCTCACTGTTTCTCACTTGTGTATCTTGGACAAATTGCATAATTCCATAATATTTATCTTTCCATTCCTTTTTGTAGATGTAAAGAGATACAAATGTAATGTAAGCCTAAATTTAATTAGAGTAGTGATCTCCAATTTTTTCCCCAAATACTCCTTTTATTAGTTATGCTTCGTGGAACCCACATTTAAGGAATGTTTCTGTGGAATAAATAAACTGCATTAATTACTGTTAAATCAGACATAATTTCTTTCCCCATAAATAAAAATACTCAAGTTAATCAGTATACCTGTAACTTCCTATGCACGTTATTTCAGGTAAATGTAGAATATATTTGGCTTTAAAATATTAGCAATGTCTCTTGCACCTCCATTTCCAACTTGATGGATTCTTGGAAATGCAGGAAAATGCTTTTAGAAGTTTTCTGTATTGATGAAGTTTCTTTATGGCTTAATGAATGAATGCTTTGTGTAGGTTACAGTTTGCAAAGCTGCAGGTACTCTCATATATGAACACATATAGTTATACATGTCACTAGCCTAGATACGTACTCAAAGTATTGGAAGACACTTATCTGAGAGATTAAATGACTTTACTAACAGAACTTTTTTTCCTATTTTAGTATTGGATCTTTACTTGGGTCAAGATGGATAAATTCACTGTATAAAAATCAAGAGATAATGGGATTTTGGTACATAAAAATCCAGACATAGAAACTAGAGTATTTAAAATAGGGAAAGACCTGCCAATTACAGACAAGAGCCAGAATTAGTCTTCAGACACTAGAAAGTCACAAAAGGAAAACACACACAAACACATTTTACTGAGACAAAAATAATTTAAAGCAAGTTAATAAAAAATACCCTCTTTTTGCTAAATGTTGTCTAACAAATTTAATTAATTTCTGTTTGTTTTAATTTTTTTGGTCTACTTTTCTTAACATTTTGAAATCATGCTTTGGAATTTAGTAAAGGTTTGGTTACCTTATAAATTTAAATTTCTCTGTACTTGAGCAGTCCCCTCTGACTGTCATTAAGGCCCATTTAGAAATGTGTCAGCTTTATATGTACATATATTTGGCACACTTATAAAAATTTGTATAGTTTACACAAATAAGAAATTCAAAAGGATGATTAAGATTCTTGAAGAGATTAAAACGTCAGTTACCTGGGGGTGGGGGTTGGGGAATAATGCTGATGTTGTTTAAGGGTATAAACTTGTAACAGGTAGTGAGTAAACCCTAGAGGTCTGGTGCACGGGGTAATGAATATAGACAACTATGTGATATGCTAGAAGTGCTAAATATTGCTCAGATAGCAACAGTAATACGTGTATAATGTATCAAATTAACACATACCCTGAAATTTATACATCATAGGTCAAATAAATTCAATTTAAAAAAAGTTCATGGTAGAAGTTTAATTCTTATAATTCCATAGCATCGTATATTCAGCAAATGTTTTCCTTTTGCTTTGCTATGTTTTAACCACCCAAAAGAAATTCAAGTGTTAAATATTTAGTATCAGAGAATTATTATATTGCCATTGTCTTCTTAAACTTTAATTAATTACATTGATGAGTTTCCCTTGGAGAAAAAAAAATTCCATCCATTATTTCATCCAGTATTAATCCTTAATCATTCTCTCAAATTACTTTATTTAATTCTTTCCCATTAAGATGAAGCTGTCCTTTAATTTCTTAGTTTCTACAGTTTAACTTACATTATTCACATACAGCCCTCTTTCTCAGGACCTAACTTTCTTAGGTTTACATTTCACATAACTTTCATTTACAAATCATATTTTGGCATTCTTCTCTACAATGTACACCTAAACTCTGGTTATTTGGTATCTTCATATGTGACACCTCTGTTATCACTTGCATTGTTTTACCCCAAACATTTGGTTTTGCTTTGATTTCTTTTAATAGTGACTTCTCATGTTTGCCCTGTAATCTAAAAGATCTTGATTATTTACGCTCTGTAGTCAGTTTTACATAATTTACCTTGAAATTAATGGGTATAATTTTCCTCCATTCTGGCCTCATGTTTGTCTCATCCTGACTAAAACAACATGCAGATTATTATGTAGAATATAAATAATTGGTAGAAAAAGCATCATGAATTCCAGTAAAAGTTGATTTGAGAGTGTATGAATTTCAAAATATAATAAATACAACCAATTGGGTGGTATCCAGTTTATTTTAGATATTAGGTATTTATTTACATTCCAGAAATGTGCTTTTTGGTACAGATTGTTAGATAATTGTTTCAATTTGCCATTTCTTCATCGCCTCATGAATCTGCATAATTCCAATTAGGAAGAGATTCATTATTTAAATGTGTTTGTATATTCATAAACAATTATTGATTGAATATTTTTTTAGACTTATTTGTAGTAGATCATCAATGGATGTATTAGCCAAATAATCCTGAAGTAAAGTTTATTTGCTTGTTAAATACAACTCTGTGGGACCAATTTCCAATCTGCATTTTAGGCAAAGTTAATTAAATATATTTCAAAAAGTTTCACTCAAGTGGATTTTTTTCAATGTATTGTACATTTAATTTCATATAAAATGGGAAATGTAATAACCTCAAGCTGTATAAATGCCATTCTAAGTTTATAACAGTGCTTTTTCCTCCTTTTTCATCCCTCTCATTTCCCCAGCGCCAGGAAAAGTGGTGAATCTCACAGTCGAGGTCTTTAACTATTCAGCTGTAAACCTGATATGGTATTTACCTCGGCAACCAAATGGCAAAATTACCAGCTTCAAGATTAGTGTCAAACATGCCAGGAGTGGGATAGTGGTGAAAGATGTCTCAATCAGAGTAGAGGACCTTTTGACTGGGAAATTGCTGGAATGCAATGTAAGTATCATGGGACACCTGTGTCTCAAAAATTTTATGTAAAGTTTTATCTTGGATACTGGTGTCTCATTTTGTTTTTTAAACAGAGTGGTTATTGGTTATTTGATTACTTATAGTATTAAGTCACAGTATGTTATACAACTGGCTATCTTCACAGTAGAATAGGGGAAGGGTTTGAGAATTGGAGTGAGATGTCAAAATCCCTTAGGGAGCCCTGGAAAGAGTAGCGTTTGTGATAGATCTTGGAGTAAGGATAGGTGGAGATTGTGAGAGGGAGACATTATGGGCAGAGGATACTTTATAAAGCCCTGAAATAGGAAGTGTATGATACCCCTGGAGAAAAGATAATATGTGACAGGAGGGGACGGGAACAGTGCAGGTTAAGTTTGTGGAAGTAAATTGTTTTTGCTGTGCATGTCTTTGGTGAAGAATTAGTTATTGCTCTAGTCATTGATGGGAAATCCCTGGAAATACTTAATAACGCTTTTCTAAAAACAATTCTGGTGATCTTTGTGATTTCATTGATGGAGAAATTGTCAAACTAAATTATTTTTGTTTTAAATACTTTAAGTTACGGAAATGTCAAAGCCTTTAAAATTAGGATATATTTCTAATACACACACAAACACATACACATATACAACATATGTGCTAAGACTTTAGCTTTTGAGTGCTTATGAGAAAACAAAATGATAATAACAGTAAGAAAGTGACCTATGCTTGAAATTTCACAACAGGGAAAATATTTTTATCTCTTTGGTTCTTGAACTTTTAACATGAATTTTAAAATTTCTTATCAATGATTTTGTTGTAGTTAAACCCCTTGAAATCCTATTTATAAGATTAAGATATAAAGAATGCAATAAATATATTCTGTTCTAAAACTGTAGACATAAAATGGATTTAATTAAAATCTAGAAAATTTGTATATAACTTGAATGGTAACTTAAGCTGTTAAAGAACTTAGCCAATCACACACACACACACACACACACACACACACACAAATTTAAGAAAAATATTTATAGTATAAAGGAAAAAGAATGAATTAGATACTTCTCATGGTCACGAAGAGATACCACATTATTTTTCCACTGATATTTATTTCACTTCTAGGAGAATAATGAATCTTTTTTATGGAGTACAACCAGCCCTTCTCCAGCCCTGGGTAGAGTGACGCCTCCATCGCGTACCACGTACTCATGGAGCATGCGGGCGCAGAGTGAGATGAGCTCTGTGTGGAAAGAGCCTATCAGTTTTGTGGTGACACATCTGAGGCCTTATACGACATACCTTTTTGAAGTTTCTGCTGTTACAACTGAAGCAGGTTATATTGATAGTACGATTGTCAGAACACCAGAATCAGGTATGGTTTCATTTGTTTTTGTAGAAAAGAAGTTAAATCACTTATAGAATATCTTTCATTTTTTCATGTAGGTTGTTTTGTTAAAATCTTCCTTCCTTTTCAATATCTTTTTCCCCTAATAACACAAGAAACATCCCATCTAGGCATCCTCAATTTCATACTCTTTCATAATGTAAGCATCTAAAAGGAGACAGGAGATTTGAAAGAAAAGAACACTTGAGCTAATACCCATGGTCCTAAGATGAGCTTCTATCATTCTTTGATCTCAGCAATTTTTTATAATCATCTCTGTCCTGCTACATCTTCTATAATCATCTGTACTTTTCTCTCACTGATATTGCTATTGCCAAATGTGGTCGTTAACAACTGCATGGTAGAAATATCATGTGATTTACATTTCAGTATCATAAAAACAGTAGATAAGAATATACCTACTTGTATCCTCTTTGCACTATAGTTTCCTCATGTGAAAAAAGAGACTGTATTCCTTACAGTGGTGGTGTTACTATTAAATGAGTATACCTCGATATTATTACTACTAAATTCCGAGGGTACATATTTCTAAGTAGCATTTATGCATTTTACTATGGTATTAGGGTATTACAGTATTATGTATATGTAAACTTATGTGGATCCTGACATAATACCATACTAAATATATGCTATCACACGTTCAGTTGTAATTGGTAACTTTTGAGGTTTGGAAATTATTACTGGTCAGATAATTTCACTACAGCATAGAATTTTTTTCTGATAACATTACTGTCAGCTTCTATCATTTCATGACATGTAAGTTTGAAGTTTTTTTGTTTTAAATGACCATTTTTGAATCATACCATTTCCTCCTTCCATATACCTTACTTTTTATACAGTAAAAAAATGAAACATTTCATGAGGGTCACACAAAATGGAATTAGTAGACAAGAACTTTGTTTTGAGAAAAATGCTTGAAATATTTCATTTTGATTAAAAGAACACAAAATATAGAAATACATCTGTGAAAAAGACTTAAAAATATCATTATTATTTTTTATATGTTACCAATGGCACATTAGAATCTGCTCACTGTAGGTTATAAATTTCTTCTCATAACCAAATACAAATATTGATACAAAAAGTAAAGGTCATTGCCAATAGATTCTGAAGGTTATTTCCCTGCCCTTCTGGGTCAACCAGAGGAAGAGTGTTTATCAAGCCATATACTGAGGCCTGTTGAACACAGTGTGTGTATATGTGTAAGCATTTCAGGACAGTGTAACTACAATGAACTATATATTAATAAAACACCCTGTGAAATCATATACAGCATTAAATAAAATGGTTGTTAGTTTTATTGTTGTTAGTTTTAGTAATTATTGCAAATAAGTTCATCTGATCATCTGGCATGTCTTATTCACATTCTTCTGTTACATTTTTTCTTTTATTTTTCAGTTAAAAAACCCTTTGTTGTTAGTGTGCTATTTTATTTTCTCTCTGATTTTTTATGCTTTATTATGTGTGTTTAATAAGGTGCTTTTTTATTTTAAATGTATATCTATTATTTATTCTTTTTTTTTTTGGCAATCATTTTAGTGCCTGAAGGACCACCACAAAACTGTATAGCAGGCAACATTACAGGGAAATCCTTTTCAATTTCATGGGACCCACCCACTGTAGTAACAGGGAAATTCAGTTACAGGGTTGAATTATCTGGACCATCAGGTAAGTCTTAATAAGTTTTGTATTTGTCTTTTGGAGTAAGAATTATATAAAGTATGTTACTAGTATCAAACTTTTTAAAAGTATCAGATTTTTAAAGACCCTGTATGAAGCAAATAATAGAAAGGTAGTAAGGAAAGTGAGGCTTTTTGAGCTTTTTGTTTAAAACCATAAAAAAGTATAAGGATGTTAAAATATTGTCCATGTTCCATATTTCATGAGGAAGAGCTGAAAGAATAAGGTATAACCGCTCAAGAAGAGAAGTGTTAGAGGAGATATATGTGTTCAAATATTTTGAGAGGAGGACCTTGACTTACTCTGGTTGTAAATATATTCATGACAAACAATGGACTTTGGTTATATTAAATCAGATTTCTGCTTAGGACATGGAACCCATTTTTAAAATTAGAACTCTCTAAAAATAATATGGGCAACTGTATAATGTAGTGAATTCTCCATCTTTGTGAACAAAGAGGACCTGGACATCCACATGTTAGATATTTTTGAGGGATTCAAATACTGTATCATTGAAAGTTAATTAAGTAAACTATAAAATTCTTTCCCAGTATGAGATCCTATGATTCCATGAACAAAGTTTATTTCAAATAGCGTAATACCCTCAAAGTGCATCCATGTTGTCACAAATGACAAGATTTCAGTCTTTTTATGGCTGAATAGTATTCCATTGCATACGTGTACACACACACACAAATGTATCACATCTTTTTTATCTATTTTTATCCATTTATCTATCAATGGATGCTTAGGTAATTTCCATATCTTGGCTGTTGTAAATAATGCATTGAACATAAGCGTACATATATCTTTTTGAATTAGTGTTTTCATTTTCTTTGGATAGATACCCAGAAGTGGAATTGCTAGATCATACAGTAGTTTTATTTTCTCTTTTCTGTTTTCTGTAGCAGTTGCACTGAATTTACATTACCATAAATAGCACACATGGTTCCCTTTTTTCCACATTCTTGCCAGCACTTACTGTTTCTTGTCTCTGAAAATAGCCATTCTGACAGATGTAAAGTATTATTTCTTTGTGATTTTGATTTGCAGTTTGATGACTAGTGATGTGGAGCATCTTTTCATGTGCCTTTTGGTCATCTATATATCTTCTTTGGAGAAATGTCTACTCAGATCTGCTCATTTTTAAGTTGAATTATTTGTTTTTATGTTGTTGATTGGTATAAGTTCTTTATGTATTTTGGATATTAACTCCTAATCAGATATATGATTTGCAAATACCTTCTCCTAATCAGTAGGTTGCCTTTTCATTTTGTTGTTATAAGAGGCTGTAAGACAGAGCATATGGGTGCAGATGCTGGTAAGGAAGTAATTGTGTTGGTGGGAGTCTATGGCAGAACTTTTCTGATTGATTTAATTTTTCCAGTGTCATGAGAAGCAAGACTCTCAACAAGGGGAGCAGCAAGTATTTGAAGTCTGAGGAAGAAAGAGAAAGTGTTAAACAATCATCTAGGAAAGTAGAGGATGATTGGACTATGGAAGCTGAGGAAGGGGCTAGGTACCATGTAGGGCTCATTTGAGGTCTGGTGATGAATAAAATGAAATCAGTCAGAGTGGATTTGTGTTTCTCTCCTGCTCCCTTCAATAAGGAAAGTGCAAGGGAACTGAAATCTTGTGTAAGACAGTGACTGGAACTGAGAGTGACACTGAGGCCACCCCCCAGGGGTGAGGGAACAAACGAATTCAAAGAGGTGGAAGATCAAGAGTTTGGGGGTTCGTGGGCTTAAAGAATGGTCGGCTCAGGCTTCTGGAGTGACCAGACAGGAGAAAGGAAAGAATGGTCAGGGAGAGTTGAATGAAATTGAGATAAGAGAGGACTTGCAGTTACTGGTAATAGTGATATCGAAGGTACTACCACGAGGGATTGGCTGAGATAGGGTAGAGGACTAGATCATTTATAGAGAGCTTCAGGTGTTTAAGGATCACCCCTAGGGATATTGAGATCACTACAAATTAAGACGGGAGCATTGAGGAAAGTGACACTGAGGCAGGAGCTAAAGCATCCAGAGTGAGGTGAGTGTCCCTGGGCTTAGAGGGCGACGGCACCAGTAAGGCTCCTGGATGTCACTGACGGCACGCAACTGAAAGCTGTGAGTGTCTGTAAGGAGGGGCTAGACTGGTGTGAGGAGCAAGGACACTGCACCCCGCCCCTGAGGGCGAGCTGCCTGAGGACTGTGGGGAAGTGCGGGCTGCCACCACCCAGGGCGGTCGCGAGACAGGGCAGTGCTCTTAAGGGAGAGCCAGGTGTCAGCTAGAGCAAAAGAACTCTTCAGAGCTTAAGCTGAAGACTTAAAGAATATTGCTGATGGACTATGTAAGTCATTTTGCTCAGAACTAAACTAGAAATATTTTCTAAATGTATGTTTTTATAGTAGATAATGAGAATAGTTAGCATTTTGACTTAATTTCAGTATAAAATACTACCTGTTTTTATATAGTGAAATCTAATGTTTTCCTTTTAAATATGTCAAAAATAACATGGTTTTGACAGGTCTTTATGATTTCACAGGTTATTTTTGACCTAGAAAATTTTCATGTTCTTTTCATTGTTTTAATTAAATTGATATCAATGGACTACTAAGTTAAGTGTTTAAAATATATTCATTTTAAAAATTGCAATAACGAACACTCATGCATAGGTTTACACCTTAACTGCTATCCTTGGCTCTGTACTTAAATGTGAGAATGATTACATGCCTGATGAGAAAATAATCCATGGTATCTCCTGTCTTTTGCAGGCCAGATTTTGGATAACAGCACAAAAGACCTTAAGTTCACATTCACTAACTTGACACCATTTACAATGTATAATGTATATGTGGCTGCTGAAACCAGTGCAGGGATTGGACCCAAATCAAATATTTCAGTATTCACTTCCCCAGAAGGTAAGAACACTTTCTTATTGTGTTAATATTTTTGCTCTTTTTGTGAATTTTATTGCACTGGTTAAACATTGTATTAGAAGCCATTTTGCTGGTATTTACAGATATGTGTTATTTCAATATCATCAGATTATTACCTAATATATTCTGAACATGGGCTCCTCAGAACATTAAACCCACAGCATACCTTATGCTAAGAGGCATCAAAACGAAGGTTAGAAACACTACATCACAGTCGCAGCCTGTTAGAGGTTCACGATGCAAGTGTGAATCACAGTGAATATTGGTGAAAACTCAGGACGTCTTAAAGTAAGCAAAAACATTTAATAGTGCTTAACACACACTTAATGTAGAATATATTTTTCTCACAGAATAATGTTCAGAGAAATCCATATATCCCCAGTGGCTATAACAAAATACGTTTATAATTAAAAGGGTATTTTAAGCAAGTGAAGATTACTGGAGGGTGCACAATACAAATTACCAGCATATACTGAAATTATGAAAATAATATTTCCCCCAAAGAGGCTTTTTTATTTACATGTATTAAACATCACAGTTTTAGGCGAGCTATATACAGTGTTTAAAAAATATTACCGTATCGCTTCACAACACAAAACTGCTAAATGTCTTCTTTTCTATTTAGGAATTGTAATTATTGAGACGAATACAATAATTTTTTTACCACCACATTTATACTTGAAAAGTTATCAGGTTTTATGAGTAAGAGCTAACATGCAGTAACTTGTATATTAAATACACATGGGTGTGCATGTGCACACACATACACCCATACCACTAAAGATTGGGCGTAGTGTTCATCAGACAGATCACTCAAGCACTTGACCATTAGAGGGCAGCAACTATTCGGGAATTTTTCACTTCTCCCTTTCAAAGAACAAATAAACCGTTGATAATATTTTGCTTTTGAAAGAATGCAAAAATTATATTTTATATCAATTTTGAATGAAAATGCTGATTGTATATAGTTTCGATACACATATTAAGAAAGAGATGAATACTTACAAGAAAAACGTTCTCATTTTTTTTCATATTAAACATTTCCATTGTGTTTCTATCAGTCTTTAAGCTTTGTATGTCTTCTCCATTACACCTTAAATTTCCCCTGCTCCCATCTTCACCTAAAAACTGCTCTTAAGTATTTCCAAGAAAGCTAGACGGATTTATGGATGGCTCTCAAACACAGCAGAGCAACCCGCCCTCATCAGATTGAGTTCTTGGGTTCAGATTCAGTAGCATTTTATAAACCAACTCAATTGACCAAGTAATTTCTATTCTTTTTTTTCTTTTTTTTTATTTTCTATTTTTTAAATTTTGGAATCATTAATGTACAATCACTTGAACATTATGGTTACTAGACCCCCTATTATCAAGTCCCCCCCACACATCACAGTATAGTCGCTGTCCATCAGCATAGTAAAATGCTATAGAATCATTACTTGTCTTCTCTGTAAATACTGCCTTTCCTGTGTCTCCCCCCGCTACATTATGTGTGCTAATCGTAATGCCCCTTTTCCCCCCTTATCCCCCCTTCCCACCCATCGTCCCCAATCACTTTCCCTTTGGTAACTGTTAGTCCGTTCTTGGGTTCTGTGAGTCTGCTGCTGTTTTGTTCCTTCAGTTTTTGCTTTGTTCTTACACTCCACAGATGAGTGAAATCATTTGACACTTTTCTTTCTCTGCCTGGCTTATTTCACTGAACATAATACCCTCTAGCTGCATCCATGTTGTTGTGAATGTTAGGATTTTTTTTCTTCTTATGGCTGAATAATATTCCAATGTGTATATGTACCACCTCTTCTTTATCCATTTATCTACTGATGGACACTTAGGTTGCTTCCATTTCTTGGCTGTTGTAAATAGTGCTGCGATAAACATAGGGGTACGTATGTCTTTTTCAAACTGTGCTACTGCATTCTTAGGCCAAATTCCTAGGAGTGAAATTCCTGGGTCAAATGGTATTTCTATTTTGAGTCTTTTGAGGAACCTCCATACTGCTTTCCACATGGTTGAACTAATTTACATTCCCACCAGCAGTGTAGAAGGGTTCCCCTTTCTCCACATCCTCGCAAACATTTGTTGTTTGTCTTTTGGATGTTGGCCATCCTAACTGGTGTCAGGTGATATCTCATTGTGGTTTTAATTCGCATTTCTCTGATGATTAGCGGTGTGGAGCATCTTTTCATGTGTCTGTTGGCCATCTGAATTTCTTCTTTGGAGAAGTGTCTGTTTAGCTCCTCTGCCCATTTTTTAATTGGCTTATTTGCTTTTTGTTTGTTGAGGCCCATGAGCTCTTTCTATATTTTGGATGTCAACCCCTTATTGGATATGTCGTTTATGAATATATTCTCCCATACTGTAGGATGTCTTTTTGTTCTACTGATGTTGTCCTTTGCTGTACAAAACCTTTTCAGCTTGATACAGTCCCACTTGTTCATTTTTGCTTTTGTTTCCCTTGCCCAGGGAGATATGTTCATGAAGAAGTTGCTCATGTTTGTGTCCAAGAGATTTTTGCCTATGTTTTTCTAAGAGTTTTATGGTTTCATGGCTTACATTCAGGTCTGATCCATTTTGAGTTTACTTTTGTGTATGGGGTTAGACAGTAATCCAGTTTCATTCTCTTACATATGGCTGTCTAGTTTTGCCAACACCAGCTGTTGAAGAGGCTGTCACTTCCCCATTGTATATTCATGGCTCCTTTATCATATATTAATTGACCATGTATGCTTGGGTTTATATCTGGGCTCTCTATTCTCTTCCACTGGTCTATGGATCTTTTCTTGTGCCAGTACCAAATTGTCTTGATTACTGTGGCTTTGTAGTAGAGCTTGAAGTCAGGGAGCATAATTCCCCGTGCTTTATTCTTCCTTCTCAGGATAGCTTTGGCTATTCGGGTCGTTTATCATTCCATATGAATTTTTGAACTATTTGGTCTAGTTCATTGAAGAATGCTGTTGGTATTTTGATAGGGATTGCATTGAATCTGTAGATTGCTTTAGGCAGGATGGCCATTTTGACAATATTAATTCTTCCTAGCCAAGAGCATGGGATGAATTTCCATTTATTAGTGTCCTCTTTAATTTCTCTTAAGAGTGTCTTGTAGTTTTCAGGGTATAGGTCTTTCACTTCCTTGGGTACGTTTATTCCTAGGTATTTTATTCTTTTTGATGCTATTGTGAATGGAACTCTTTTCCTGATTTCTCTTTCTGCTAGTTCATCATTAGTGTATAGGAGTGCAACAGATTTCTGTGTTTAAATGTATATCCTGCAACTTTGCTGAATTCAGATATTAGTAGTTTTGGAGTGAATTCTTTGGGGTTTTTTATGTACAATATCATGTCATCTGTAAACAGGGACAGTTTGACTTCCTCCTTGACAATCTGGATGCCTTTTATTTCTTTGTGTTGTCTGATTGCCATGGCTAGGACCTCCAGGACTATGCTGAATAAAAGTGGGGAGAGTGGGCATCCTTGTCTTGCTCCTGATCTTAAAGGAAAAGCTTTCAGCTTTTCGCTATTAAGTATAATGTTGGCTGTGGGTTTCTCATATATAGCCTTTATTATGTTGAGGTACTTGCCCTGTATACCCATTTTGTTGAGAGTTTTTATCATGAATGGATGTTGAATTTTGTCAAATGCTTTTTCAGCATCTATGGAGACGATCATGTGGTTTTTGTTTTTCTTTTGGTTGATGTAGTGGATGACGTTGATGGATTTTCGAATGTTGTACCATCCTTACATCCCTTGGATGATTCCCACTTGATCATGCTGGATGATCTTTTTGATGTATTTCTGAATTTGGTTTGTGATTATTTTGTTGAGTATTTTTGCATCTATGTTAATCAGGGGTGTCAGTCTGTAATTTTCTTTTTTTGTGGTGTCTTGCCTGGTTTTGGTTTTAGAGTGATGTTGGTCTCATAGAATGAATTTGGGAGTATTTCCTCCTCCTCTAATATTTGGAAAACTTTAAGGAGAATGAGTATTATAGGTCTTCACTAAATGTTTGATGAAATCACTGAAACCATCTGGTATAGGGGTTTTGTTCTTTAGTAGTTTTTTGATTACCAGTTCAATTTCTTTGCTAGTAATTGTTCTATTCAGATTTTCTGTTTCTTCTTGGGTCCGCCTTGGAAGGTTGTATTTTTCTAGAAAGTTGTCCATTTCTTCTAGGTTATCTGGTTTGTTAGCATATAATTTTTCATAGTATTCTCTCATAATTCTTTGTATTACTCTGGTGTCCATAGTGATTTTTCCCTTGTCATTTCTGATTCTTTTTATGTGTGTACACTCTCTTTTTTTCTTGATAAGTCTGGCTAGGGGTTTATCTATTTTGTTTATTTTCTTGAAGAACCAGCTCCTGCTTTCATTGATTCTTTCTATCATTTTATTCTTCTCAATTTTATTTATTTCTTCTTTAATCTTTATTATGTCCCTCCTTCTACTGACTTTGGGCCTCATTTGTTCTTCCTTTTCTAGTTTCATTAATTGTGAGTTTAGACTGTTCATTTGGGATTGTTCCTCTTTCTTGAGGTAGGCCTGTATTGCAGTATATTTCCCTCTTAGCACAGCCTTTGCTGCATCCCACAGATTTTGTGGTGTTGAATTATTGTTGTTATTTGTCTCCATGTATTGCTTGATCTCTGTATTTATTTGGTAATTGATCCATTGATTATTTAGGAGCATGTTATTAAGCCTCTATGTGTTTGCAGGCTTTTTTGTTTTCTTTGTGTAATTTATTTCTAGTTTGATACTTTTGTGATCTGAGAAGCTGGGTGGTACAATTTCAATCTTTTTGAATTTACTGAGGTTCTTTTTTGTGGCCTAGTATATGATCTGTTCTTGAAAATGTTCCATGTGCACTTGAGAAGAATGTGTATCCTGTTGCTTTTGGATGGATTGTTCTGTAGATGTCCATTAGGTCCATCTGTTCTAATACGTTGTTCAGTGCCTTTGTCTCTTATTTATTGTCTGTCTGGTTGATATGTCCTTTGGAGTGAGTGGTGTGCTGAAGTCTCCTAAAATGAATGCTTTGCATTCTCTTTCCCCCATTAATTCTGTTAGTATTTTTTCCCATATGTAGGTAATCCTGTGTTGGGTTCATAGATATTTATAATAGTTATACCCTCTTGTTGGACTGACCCTTTTATCATTTTATAATGTCCTTCTTTGTCTCTTGTGATTTTCTTTGTTTTGGAGTCTATTTTGTCTGATACAAGTACTGCAACTCCTGTTTTTTTCTCACTGTTAGTTGCATGAAATATCTTTTTCCATCCCTTTACCTTCAGTCTGTGTATGTCTTTGGGTTTGAAGTGATTCTCTTGTAAGCAGCATATAGATGGGTGTTGTTTTTTTATCCATTCAGTAACTCCATGTCTTTTGATTGGTGCATTCAGACCATTTACGTTTAGGGTGAGTATCGATAGGTATGTACTTACTGCCATTGCAGGCTTTAGATTCATGGTTGCCACAGGTTCAAGGGTAATTCCCTTACTATCTAACAGTCTAATTTAACTCACTTCGTATGCTATTACAAACACAACCTAAGGTTCTTTTTATTCCTCCTTTTTCTTCCTCCTCCATTTTTTGTACGTTATGAATCATATTCTGTACTCTTTGTCTATTCCTTGGGTGACATCTGTTTAGCCTTAGTAATACTTCCATCTATAGGAGTCCCACCAAAATGCACTGTAGAGGTGGTTTGTGAAAGGTAAATTCTCTTAACTTTTGCTTATCTGAAAATTGTTTAATCCCTCCTTCAAATTTAAAGGATAACCTTGCTGTGTAGAGTATTCTTGGTTCAAGGCCCTTCTGTTTCATTGCATTAAATATATCATGCCACTCCCTTCTGGCCTGTAAGGTTTCTGTTGAGAAGTCTGATGATAGCCTGATGAATTTTCCTTTGTGTATGATCTTTTTTCTTTCTCTAGCTACTTTTAAAAGTCTGTCTTTATCTTTGATCTTTGCCATTTTAATTATTATATGTCTTGATGTTGTCTTACTTGGTCCCTTGTGTTGGGAGATCTGTGCACCTCCATGGCTTGAGGGACTATCTCCTTCTCCAGATTGGGGTAGTTTTCAGCAATTACCTCCTCAGTCACACTTTCTATCCCTTTTTCTCTCTCTTCTCCTTCTGGTACCCTTTTAATGTGAATATTGTTCCATTTGGATTGGTCACACAGTTCTCTCAATATTCTTTCATTCTTAGAGATTCTTTTTTCTGTCTGTGTCTCAGCTTCTTTGTCTTCCTCTTCTCTAATTTCTATTCCATTTACCATCTCTTCTACTACATCTAATCTGCTTTTAAATTCCTCCATTGTATGTTTCATTTCAGATATGGAATTTCTTAATGATTGAATATTTGATTTAAATTCATTCCTGAGTTCTTAAATATTTTTCTGTACCTCCATAAGCATGTTTTAATTTTTAT
This sequence comes from Smutsia gigantea, assembly GCA_032199065.1. Lineage (NCBI taxonomy): Eukaryota > Metazoa > Chordata > Mammalia > Pholidota > Manidae > Smutsia > Smutsia gigantea. The sequence goes on along the minus strand of JAVSCE010011780.1, from coordinate 17,153 downwards.
TTTGAACTCTCTTTCAGGAAGATTGGTGAGTTCAGTTTCATTTGGCCCTTTTTCTGGGGTTGTGTGATTTTGGTCTGAACCATGTTCTTTTGACATTTCATATTTCTGTGTTGCCCACTGGTGCGCAGAAACTCCAGTCTCTGGAGCTGCTCATCCCCTAGAGTGAGGCTGGGGGTCGTAGGGGAACAGAGCTTTTGCCTGGGGGGAGGAAAGATCTGTTTCCTGATTCCCATCTGTGGTGCCTGTCTCCAGTGTCAGAGCCAGTGGGCCAAGCACACATGTGAAAGCCTCTGTGCTTTGCATCTCTAGCTGTTGTAGGTGGGGTCTCCCTCTGGCGGGCCTGATGCCAGCACAGTGACTGCTGGTTTGTGAGCAGGTGCCTGCAGGCCAGGAGGAAGGCTGGGCGGGCCGCATATCACAGTGGGGGGCCTCGGAGCTGAGCATCCAGCCACGGAGATGGAGCGCCTGAGGCTGCCCAAAGTTCCCAACCAGCTGGGCAGGGTGCACCCAGACAACCTTGTCCAGCTCTCCCTTCTCACGTGCAGCAAGCTCCGTGCAAAACCCGCCCCTTCAGCAGCCCTCTAGCTGCTAGGAGGCCTCTCGGACCACCTGCCTCTCCTCTGACACAGAGTGGCCGGATGTGGATCCCCCACTCCACAAACGGCCAGAATGTCAGTCTCCCAAGCACTCTGCCTGTACGAGCTTCCCAACGTCCAGAGCACTACACAATATAGGCTTCCACTCACAAAGCATATCTTTAGGGCTAGGCGCTCAGCAGTCCCAAGTTTCCACCCCCTCCCTGCTCCATTTCTCTTTCTCCCGCCAGTGAGCTGGGATGGGGGAAGGGCCTTGGTCCCTATGGATTAAGGCTTTCCTATGTTACCCTGTTTCATGAGGTCTGCTCTGTTCGTTAGGTCTGTATGCAGTCTGGTTCAGCCTTCTTTCTTGTTGCTGTTTTAGTCTTAGTTGTATTAATTAACTATATTTTTGTACTATTTGTGGTTTTGGGAGGAGTTCTCCCGCATATGTCTCATGCTGCCATCTTGAATCAGTAATTTCTATTCTTATACAATTAAATAAATTAAGAAATTTTGTCTTCTTTCAAATCAAGCCAATTTTGCTGCTTCTAAACTAATCAACAGTTTACAGTCATTGTTTTATTGTCATCATTCTTGGCCTATAGCATTTGACCAAAATAGGGAAATAATACATTGTCATGTATGATGTCATGATGTTTATTTCAGATATAATTTAAACAGTCATTTCCCTTTCTTTGTTTCTGCATTTTTAATTCACAAAATAGTAAGTGGAATTTAAGGACATTGTTCACTATATGGCCTTTGGGTTATTTTTCACACCAAATTATTTTGAATAGATGACTCTATTTTCCTTTTATAATAAGCAATTTATCCTGGCTTTTACCTTACTACCTTCATGAGCAACTCACCATATAAATCACATCCAAGTGGCTCTCCAGCAGTCCCATTGGCCACAGGTGTGCTCCAGTAGGGGCAGGGACAGAAGGATTTTACCTCTGCATTCCAGCCCTCCTCCATGGAGTTCTCGGGGCACAGTTCAAGCCTTAGAAAGAGCTTCATTGGAATGCTCTGCCAAGTGCAGTGAATGTAGCTTTATACTTCTAACAGGAATTAATCCACTCATTAAAAATTGTAATAAAGAAATCTTGAAACTATATGAGAGCAATCTAGTAACTCATTAGAACCTAGAGTTTCAAATATAATTGATATCTTAATTGTAGGCTGTTCTTTTTCATTTATTAATATAGCAGGGCTCTTTGTATTTTAATTAAGATTACTCAACTTATTTTCATCTCTGTATTTAAAAGTACACTATAGTCTATTGAAAAATTCATTAGCACCGGTTTTTACATTAATATATTTCAGAACAACTGGGGTTCTAACATATCTCCAGATATTCATAGAAATATGTTGAATTGATCTCTTACAGAAAATGCTATGTGCTATTACATTATAATGGGGATGATTTTATTAACACTGAGCATATTATGGTCTGTAGTCTATTTTGATCATCAGAAAGAATCAACATTATGTTGTTACAGCAGTTCTTAATATATATTTCACAAGGTGCTGACATATTCCTTAATATTCTACTGAGCAGGTTTTTACAGAGGCATGAAGAAGAGATGATTTTGGAAAAAAAATTGATAGTTTAATAATCTCCAATGTTATAAAATGTCACAGACTTGCCCATTCCAGAGGGAGATCATGCTGTAGAATATAACATAGGCAACGGCATTTTCTTACTACTCATATGGGAGTTAAATCTTAAGTAAACTTTGTTGCTTTACCATCCCCTAATAACTTTTCTGTCACTAGTATCAAATATCAGGTGGTTAGCATCATTTCTTAAAAGCAAACAAGGTATTGAAAACCATGTTTACTCCCCCACATACAGACTATGGAAATGAAGACTTTTGTCTTCAGTGACTTTAACTTGTGACTTTCTGCACATAATAAAATCTTTTATGGGGAAATTACTGACAGACTGTCAACTTTGTGTTTCTCAGGATTCTCAATAACTTTTTTTAAATAGATTTTTCCTAAAATGCACTTCTAATGGGACGCTTGATTTGCTAGATGATGGCAAAAATTACTTTAATGTATTTTCTTTACCCCAGTGCTATTTGTCTCCTTTTTATTTTTTCTAATAGTTTTTCATTTGAAAGTGTCAAATAATTTGGAATATTATTTATCAACCATATGTCTACTCTGTTTCCCATTTTTTAGTAAAATTTGTAGACGTGTTGACTTGAGAATGATTCTTAGACTAGTTGTCCCTGTGGACAGCACCTTCCAAATGGAATCTGAGCCATGAATAATTACCTTGTGTGTTTGATTTTCTTTAGTTAATTTGGTATCAATATTAAAGGAGTTTGATCTAATCCATACTTCTCTGGTTTCCCCATAAGAATTTGTGGTGTAACAGATCCAGTATCTCTCTGACGACAAGATACAAGGTTGTCTACTCCATTTCCTTCATTCCCTAAGCTTGTTTTCTTTTATTAGAAAAAAAAGAGATAGGTTTACATTCTTACACAGGTTTGGGGGGACATTTTTAGGGTACTATAGAACCACTTAATCTTTACTTGACATAATTTTAGGCATTAGTGTCAGGGGCAATACTTATTAAGTTATACTGAAAAAGATAGTATAAATTAGAACTAGTCTGCTACTATTGTTAGGTTTGGCTAACTAAATAAGAGACTCATGCATGTATTTTTTTCCTTCTGTACTGGGTGGTTTTTGTAGTCCTCCTATACATTAATGTGTCATATCAAATGGAACTGAACATTTCACTTATTCTCTAGTAGGCAGGGTTTTGATGCCTGATTAATTTGATCAGTGTAGTCATTAAATGGGCATCTTCAGTTGAGATTCTACGTGAGTTCAAATTAAACAAAAAAAATGTCAGAGCTTGTCTATGATTTATGTTATACAGTACTGGCTAAAGCTTCATCTATGTAGTGACTTTAAAATAAAATGTAAAAGAAAGGCAGAATGTTTGCTGTTTAAATGGCTGGGTTATTTTCACCGTTCATTGGACAATTCCTCTGCCCTTGAAAAATGTGTACTGGTAAATATGATGATCGAAACCTAAGCTCTAGGAAGAATACAGGTTAATGAAGTAAAACTTGTACAAGAGGTGATCTGTGCAAAGGCCTTCATCTAGCTTATTTCTTCCTCTATCCTCAAGTGCTCAGAACAGAGGTCATCTGATGAGGGCTCAGTCTGTTGAATGATGAATGGCCAAGTCGATGACTATGGGGTCCTAGTCTAGAGCTCTTCCTCCACCCTTCAAGGTCAAACTGTTTTTCCTTCAGATTAGAACTGTGGTGAGATAAAATCTAGAGTTGTCCTTCTACAGAAAGATATACTGAAATGCTTTTAGAAGAGGAGATTCAAAGAATTAGCAAATTAGAGGCATATCACTGCACTTATCTCTCAGTTTTGAGCCTAGGGGTTACCCATTCTGGACACTAGAATCTTGTCTGCAGTAATCAAATAGAGAGCTTTTAGGCCAAAGCAGCTTACTCATCCACCTAGCTATTAACTATACAAAAACATTTTAGAAATATTGATATAGTTACAGTATCTAGGGGGCATTTTAATAGTTGCTTCATAGACACAAAGGAAAAAAACTCAATCTATTAGATGAAAACTCCATATGATTTACTACGTATTAAACTTAAACATAATTACTTTCACTAATTATAAATAATATTTACGGGAGTTGTGATAGTAATTTTCAGTTCTTTTCTGTTATCTTAAAAGGGAATAGGATTCTGCTCCATTTTATATTATGTGCCTAATGTGTTTCTATTCTAATTGGAATTTGCTAAGCTTACACTAATGTGAAATAGCTCAGCTTATGGAAATGAATTTAATGTTTACCACATCCTTATCATAAGGGACATTTTCATGTCACATTTTTTTCTGTCTTGAACCAACATTTTATAAATTTTCTCGAACCATTTGTTCATTCGAGTCATCTTGCATAGTAGGAAGAATGACATAATTACACTCATTTTATAGATAAGGAAACGGAGAGTAGAGGGTGAATTGGCTATTAATAATCACACAATGAGTGTGATATAAAGGAAAAGTGGGCAAAAGCCCAAGGTATGTTTATCTTGGATCTGTTACCCTGTGGCCTGGGAGGTTTCCTAGATGTCTCCCTTTTTGACTTTGGAACGAGCATTTATTTAAGTACTTGGTACTGTGCCTAGAAACAGTTGTTCGTTTGTCCCTGTGTGTCTTCACTACCGCAGAGTGTAAGGGCACCTGAAACTGGAGACTCATAATTAATTTGTAAAATAAGCAGACAAAAATAAATCTTAAAATAATCTCATGTAATAGGTTAAAAGATGGCCTGATTTCATTTACCAACTACCTTTCAAGTAGTTGCATTCAAAGTCTTCTAGATCCTATTTTTCGATATGCTATAAGTTCTATAAAGCCTTCAAGGTTTCTACTGGGCATTAATCATCTGTATCAGCGTTCTCTGGGAAGTCATTTTTATTAAATAATTTGTTTCAAACAATTGTTATAACACTTGATTTCGGGAAATTATTCCATTTTACATTTTTAAAAAAATTTTGGTATCATTAATATACAATCACATGAGCTACATTGTGGTTACTAGATTCCCCCCATTATCAAGTCCCTACCACATACCCCATTACAGTCACTGTCCATCAGTGTAGTGAGATGCTATAGAGTCACTACTTGTCTTCTCTGTGCTATACTGCCTTCCCCATGCCCCCCTCCTACATTATGTATGCTAATCATAATGCCCCTTATTACCTTTATCCCTCCCTTCCCACCCACCCTCCCCAGTCCCTTCCCCTTTGGTAACTGTTAGTCCATTCTTGTGTTCTGTGCATCTGCTGCTGTTTTATTCCTTCAGTTTTTGCTTTGTTCTTATACTCCACAGATGAGTGAAATCATTGGTACTTATCTTTCTCCACCTGGCTTATTTCACTGAGCAAAATACCCTCTAGCTTCATCCATGTTGTTGCAAATGGTAGGATTTCTTTTCTTCTTATGGCTGAATAATGTTCCACTGTGTATATGTACCACCTCTTCTTTATCCATTCATCTACTGATGGACACTTAGGTTGCTTCCATTTCTTGGCTGTTGTAAATAGTGCTGCGATAAACATAGGGGTGCATATATCTTTTTCAAACTGTGTTGCTACATTCTTAGGGTAAATTCCTAGGAGTGGAATTCCTGGGTCAAATGGTATTTCTATTTTTAGTTATTTGAAGAACCTCATACTGCTTTCCACAATGGTTGAACTAATTTACATTCCCACCAGCAGTGTAGGAGGGTTCCCCTTTCTCCACATCCTCGCCAACATTTGTTGTTGCTTGTCTTTTGGATGTTAGCCATCCTAACTAGTGTGAGGTGATATTTCATTATGGTTTTAATTTGCATTTCTCTGATGATTAGCGGTGTGGAGCATCTTTTCATGTGTCTATTGGTCATCTGAATTTCTTCTTTGGAGAAGTGTCTGTTCAGATACTCTGCCCATTTTTTAATCGGATTCTTTGCTTTTTTGTTTGTTGAGGCGCATGAGCTCTTTATATATTTTGGATGCCAACCCCTTATTGGATATGTCATTTATGAATATATCCTCCCATATTGTAGGATGCCTTTTTGTTCTACTGATGGTATCCTTGGCTGTACAGAAGCTTTTTAATTTGATATAGTCCCACTTGTTCATTTTTGCTTTTGTTTCCCTTGCCTAGGGAGATATGTTCATGAAAAAGTTGCTCATGTTTATATTCAAGAGAGTTTTGCCTATGTTTTCTTCTAAGAGTTTTATGGTTTCATGACTTACATTTAGGTCTTTGATCCATTTCGAGTTTACTTTTGTGTATGGAGTTAGACAATAATCCAGTTTCATTCTCTTACATGTAGCTGTGCAGTTTTGCCAACACCAGCTGTTGAAGAGGCTCTCATTTCCCCATTGTATATCCATGGCTCCTTTATCATATATTAATTGACCATATATGCTTGGGTTAATAATGGACTCTCTATTATGTTCTACTGGTCTATGCATCTGTTCTTGTGCCAGTACCAAATTGTTTTGATTACTGTAGTTTTGTAGTAGATCTTGAAGTTGGGAAGCAATATCCCCCCAGCTTTATTCTTCCTTCTCAGGATTCCTTTGACTATTCGGGGTCTTTTGTGGTTCCATATGAATTTTAGAACTATTTGTTCCAGTTCATTGAAGAATATTGTTGGTATTTTGATAGAGATTGCATTGAATCTGTAAATTTCTTTAGGCAGGATGGCCATTTTGACAATATTAATTCTTCCTTCCCAAGAGCATGGGATGAATTTCCATTTATTAGTGTCCTCTTTAATTTCTCTTAAGAGTGTCTTGTAGTTTTTAGGGTATAGGTCTTTCACTTCTTTGGTTAGGTTTATTCCTAGTTATTTCATTCTTTTTGATGCTATTGTGAATGGAATTGTTTACCTGATTTCTATTTCTGCTAGCTCATCATTTACATATAAGAATGCAACACATATCTGTTTATTAATTTTGTATCCTGCAACTTTGCTGAATTCAGATGTTAGTTCTAGTAGTTTTAGAGTAGATTCTTTAGGGTTTTTTATGTACAATATCATGTCATCTGCAAACAGTGACAGTTTGTTTTCTTCCTTACCAATCTGGATGCCTTTTATTTCTTTGTGTTTTCTGCCATGGCTAGGACCTCCAGTACTATATTGAATAAAAACAGGGACCTAATTTTTATTTACAATTTATAGTGCAGTCCATATTTAATTGTTAGTAAATTAGTATATTGGCTTTTTCTATTTTCTAATGGAATTTCTTACAGATCTTAAATCATGAGCTAAGAATTTGGGGAATTTTTTTTTAAATTTGAAAATGTACTTTCAAATTAGCCCCTCCTTATTCTTTTCTTTTTAGTTCCAGGTGCAGTATCTGATTTACAACTTGAGGAAGTCGAAGCTACACAAATAAGAATTACTTGGAAGAAACCACGACAGCCCAATGGAATCGTTAACCAGTATCGAGTGAAAGTGCTTGTGTCAGAGACAGGAGTCATTGTGGAAAACACTTTGCTCACAGGAAAAGATGAGGTATTGAGCTTTCATATCACATCTTGGTGAGGCCTTTCTACTTTGTTCTAGCCCTGGTCACTTGGAAGATTTGCTAGCTCACTCAAACATAAAATATTTGGCGAGCATCATAGTGCAAAGGGAAGTAAACTTGGGCCATGTTGATGATCTAGCTAGGTCAGATTTCATTTTAGAACACGTATGGTTAGTTAAGTGCCATTATTCTTTTTTCAGCACATGAAAAATGTTAATTGAGCAATTATACCAGACTAAAGGTACTTCTAGGAGTGCTTATTATTACAGTAACTCAGTGAATGAATTGTTTGGAAAGTCCTGTTATGATTTAAATACTCCTAGGCTGTGCTTGAAGTTTGGAACAATTGCCAATGAAAAGCACAGTGATTTAGTAGCTGTTGTTGACAAATGATTTGTCCTGTTCAGTCTTTGGAAGCCAAATTTCTCAGAACTGCCTTAGCTAAAGAAAGAATCAAATAGTAGACATTTGATTAAAGAAATCGAATAACTAAATAAAAGAAATTAACCTATTTCATAGATATAAAATAGGAGGACAATGTGTTTGCTTCTTTGTACAAAGAAGTGTTATTTTCTTCCCGTTCTGTTAGGAAGTATAGGGAACACTGATTTCCAGTCACTGCCTCCGTTCTCCTCACCCAGCCTGCTATTCACCTGTGAAAGCCCTACAAGCTACCAGACCAGTCAGATCTACATACTGGCTGCTCCGGAGGCACACACAAAGTATACATACTTAGGACAGTGAGTACCATGGTCTCTGGGCCTTGGAGGTACCACCTAGTGCTTATTCAGCGATTGGCTTCCACTGTTTTGTTCCAGAATCACAGTTTCTTCTGACTGTACTGTTGTTTTCCCGCACATGTCTTTTTCCACTCTATTTCTAGTCCCAGCCTTCCTCACTCTGATCCTTACCTGAAAGTCACCTTACTATGTGCTCAACGCACTCTGGCCACCCAGGACTTATTACTCCCAAGTTGTTCACCATCTCTAGTCCAGGGTTAAACTTTAATCCAATGTTTCTGGTTTTCGTATGTGCGAAAGAGGTGAGCTAAGCTTTCTCTGATATTCTAGTTGACAACTGAGGCAAAGGACAAAAGCTTAACTCTTTGCTCCTGCTGGGAAGGTCTTAAAGTAGATCCTGAGCTTTTTTAGGACAAGCTGACAGGCCTCCCATGTCTGCTTATGACATCAACTGGATGGCCAGGCAAACCTGTTTCTCTCTTGAAGATAAGAAGGCTTCTTTCTGATTCTGCCTCTGTCTACAAGGCCTGCAGTCCTTGTGACAGCATAGAACATGAGCTTTGGGGCCATGTAAATCTAGGTTCACACCCTGTTCACCTCCCAAGCTGTGTGGGAGAGATGAAGAGGGCAGACCTGCAGGACAGAGCACTTGGGTTTAAACCCTGGGGTTTTGCTGTTTCAGATGGTCTAACCTGGGGAAAGTTGGCCTGACCTCTCTGAGCTTCACTTTCCTCTTCTCAAAGTCAAGGATTATAGGCATCTCTATAACAAAGCAACAGTAATGTAGTGGGTTAATGTGTCGAGAGAGCCTAGAACTGTACCTGGCCTGTGGTTCACGCTGAGCTGAGTAATTGTGCCCAGCTGTGATGATTAATCATGGCATCGGCCCTGTCACCCTAGTTGACGCTCAGTATTAAGTTTCCTTATCCTTTTCCAATTAAAGGAGACATTAAGCTTCTCTTAATTACTGTGATAGTATCTCTCTTCCTTGGATCAGGTCCATTGTTGATATTTCTGCTGCCCTATGTGACTGGTGCTTGGGTTCACTGTTCAGGTGGTTGATGTGGCAAGACAGATAAAGCAGAGGCTCTATATCTAAATGGACTGGGTCCTAGCCATGGCCCTGCCCTTTTCTAGCTCTGTGACCTTGGACAAGTCTGCTTGAGGAGGCTTGGTGCCCTCTTTTTTTTTTATTATGGTATCTTTAATATGCAATCACATGAGCAGCATCGTGGTCACTAGATTGGTGCCCTCATTTTTGAAATGGGACTTACATCCCACTCTACAGGGCGAGAAGTAAAGGAGACAATAGCTAAAAACTCTGGCGTGGTGTATTCATCTATTATCCTTTTCGTTGACCTTGAGACAGGAAAGGACTCTCTCCTCCCATTCACTCTTCAGCTTCGTAAAGTATAGCCTCCACACTCTTGTCCTAAGAGTTCTTTAAATCCTTGAAATCTTGTTAGAAGTCACAGTGACCTCCATGTCAGATAGGGTGGCTATGTATTTTCAGCTGTCCTCTTCTTCCTTGTCTCCTCCAAAATCCATCCCTCTGAAACTGCTCTCTGCTTTTGACACTCTTATTTCCTCCACTTTCATATACTATGACTCTGCAAAATTTTGGCCTCATACAATGAAAAGTGAAGAAAATTAAAACGCTAGCTCTCTTTCTCACAGTTTTCTAACTCCTTCCCTTTAAAAGTATTGCTGAGTTCTGCTTTCAGCCATCTCATCACACCTTCTATGGATGATCTCGCAGCTTCAACCACTGCTCTCTGCCCGCGGGACGCTTTTGCCTTGCTTTCCACGCTGATCCTTCTGACACTCTGTATTCCTAATAAGAGCCGTTTCTAGAGAGGTTCTGTCAGGGTTTATCATATCTAAACTCATTTCCCCCATAAAGCAAAACAAACATCCTTCTTGGGATAAGAGGGCCTGGCTCATGACTGGGAGGAGGAAGTGAAGTTGGCATGAGGAAGAGACACTAGGCAGAGATCCTGGCATATTGCTGGGACCCTGTAAAGGTTCCTACAGGAACTCAAGAAGAAAGTCCGTCCAGGCAATGAATCATTTCAGTGACTTAGAACAAGGCCCGGAGAGAGGCTGGCTTGAAGCCTGTGTCTCAAATAACAGGTTTAGCATTTCTCAAACCCATGGATGGGGCACATCACAAATCTCTGACCTGAAGGTCATTGACTAACATTGACTAAGTATTTGGAAGCTTTTGTGGATTTTCATATGCCTAATGCTTCTCTTTTTGGTTAATGGCACTGTTATTTGCTCTGTCATGAAGGCTTGAAACCTTGGGGTTCCCTCTGACTTTGGTTATACTCAGAATTCAATAGCCACTCAATATTAAGGCCAATTATTTCTACCACCAAAGCGTGACCTTTATACATCTATAGTTCATCCCTGGGTACCCACCCCAGCTCAGGATTCATAATCTTTCTCTCATACTATTGTTATTTTACTACATTAGTTTTCCATTGTTGTGTAACAATTTGTCACGGACTTAATTGTTATTCAACAACTCACCACAAGCTTAAAACAACTCATTTATTTATTGTCTCACACTTTCTAAGGATCAGGAGTCCAGACAGGTCAAATGACTTCTCTGACAAGGGTCTCATAACATTGCAGTCAAGTCACTGACTATGTTGTGTTCTCATCTGGAGACTCAACTGGAGAAGTATCCACTTCTGGGCTAACTCATATTTTTAGCAGATTTAACTTCCTTCTGACTGAGGGTTCTACTTTCTTGCTAGTTGTCTGGCTGGACACTACCTTAGCTCCGGCTTACATAGGTCTCCCACAGTGTCCTGCCACAAGGACTTTTTCAACATCGCCACTTACTTCATCATGCCAGCAAGGAAAGTCTATATAATGTAATGTAACCATGAGCATGACATCCCCTCACCTATGCCTTATTCTATTGGCTAGATGCACATCACAGTTCCCACCCAAAAGGAGGGTGTAAAAATGCATGAACACCAGGAGGGAGGGACAATAGGGACACTGCCTGAGAGGCTGTCACCACACTGTTCCAGACTGTTATTTTATATTTCACACGTCTATTAGAATAATCTTCCCAGATTTGGGTATATTGTTTAACGTGGAGAAGTAAATAAATAAGAGTTGAGAACAAATGGAGACGGTGAGTATGTATCTAGTTAAGTAATCTAACTCCTCAGTCTCATACCAGAAAGACATTTCTCAAGACTGTCAGTGTTTGTCACTGGTGGGCTTGAGAAGAAAGCCAGCTAAATGCTTGGCCAGTTGCTGCCAAATGAGGCCGAGGACAGGATTTGAGAGTGGTTTCCTAATGCTTGAAGCAAGCTGACTGAGCATTAGGAACACAAACAGAATCAAACCTTAAGGACTCCTCACATAGGTAATGTGCAGAATGACACAGTATCCATTAGGAGGTTTCCAAACATATGTTAATTGCTAATTTTTCTTTTTTACCCCTGCTTGATAACAGCATAAATCATGTCGTAGTCTATACTAAAATACAGACGTTTTTTAAAGAATAAGTCAAATTTTTTTGTTCATTTAATTCAGCAGACTTCCAGTGAGTCTAAAATGAGATACAATCGAGGGTTTTAAAAAAATAATAATAAAATCACATTAGCTATAATGAAGGCTATTACATGTAGAATCAGGTTGGTTTATTCAGGTGGATTAGGAATTTAACTCTGAATATTTCTAATTCTTTCACATAAATTCCAAAGATTCCTGGGTAGCATATGAGAGGACTTTCATGTTGATGAATGGTGGCAGTCCTTGACTCGGTTGTTCTCGACCAGGGGCAGTTTTGCTCTGCAGGAGACATTTGGCAATCTCTGGAGACATTTTTTATTGTCACAACTGGGAGGCCGCTTCTGCTGGGAAGGGACAGGGTTGCTGCTAAACTTGCTACAACAACCAAGACAGCTCCCTACAACAAAAATTATCTAATGAAGAATGTCAACGGTGGTGAGGTTGAGAACCTTGAATTAGCTAGATGAGTCCAAGACTTGGGATTTACATTAGGCCTTTTCCCTTCTATTTCCCTCATTTCCACACCACTTTCGCAGTCCCTCCCCATTACTCTCTTAAGTTCTGATTACTTGCCATTACTTCTGCTCTTAAAATGATTAATTTTTCATCCTTTGAAAAACCTAATATATAATGCCTCTTTAGGAGACAAAGTATGTGAAATATTCATGACATGGCACTCTTGGTGATAGTAACATTCTGCGCTGCTATGAAACCAGTGTTTAAATCATTACCCTAGTTAGGAGGGTCTTTCTGGATTACCAGAATTTTGGAGAAGTTCAGATAGTCAAAATTATTCAGGTCAGCTCTTATCTTGAAATAGCCGTTTGTCAACAGAGATGCATAACTTAGTTAATTGATGGGATGCTATGGTTTAATTCTGAATAACTTACCTGACATGGGGAAAAATATTGAGAGATTTAATAAAAAGTCATAGGTCCTAGGGAAATTCTTTGTACTACTTCCTCATACCTTCTATAGTGCTTTGTGCACAGTAGAGTCTCAAAGAGCAGCTGATTGATAGTGAAAACAGCTGTGTGGTTCAGGCATAAACTGACTAGAATATCATAACATCTCCGAATTATGTGTTTGTGATTCATACCCTCCGTGATTTCCTGGAGGAGGCAGGGCTGAAGTGAACTGCTGGTTGCCGGAAGACCTTTCACTTGTCTCCTAGAAGGTTCCCTGTCCACATTCTTCATCACAAGCCTTTTAGAGATCTTAGAGGTGTACCCCTGCTTTTCATCGGAATACTTTTCTGGCAAAATATGTAACAAGATTTAGATAATTTTATTTTATAAATATTTGGAGGACTAGAGATTTCCTTGGATCTTTTCTTCATTCTTTCCTCTTTGAGAAAAGTTGTTATTAAGTGACATATCTTTGTAGATAATTAAATAAACTGTCTTAAAATTTCTGGCCTTCTTGAGATTTTTCCTGAGCATCTACTGTTTTTTTTAAAATACCAAGTGCTTTATCCTAATAAAAATAAAACAACCTACTTTTGGCTCTAGGAGTAAAGACAACCCCAAAACCTATTAAGATAATTAAAAGACTATTTACCAAAACTTATAAACAGTAAAACCTACATTATGAATTAATTATAAATTCTGAAGGTATGAGACCGACCATGGAATTGAGAAGGAATAGAATGACTTTTTCTTTTTAAACAAAAGGGTTTTGGTGGTGAGTTTTGAGGCAGAACTTGAAAAGGAATTGACTCAAAAAAGAGTAATTCTTTCAGTGTTTTCTTTTATTCCAAAAGTATTTAAGCTTGGAAAATTGTGAATAGGTATATTAAAAAAGAAAATATATAATGAGCCCGCACTTACCCATCCCCTGCATTCAATGATTATCAGATTTGGCCATTTGTGCCTCAGCTATCTCCCGTTTTTGCTGCTGCTTCTGATAGATTTCGAACTAAATTACAAACTTCACATCATTTTTGCTCCCATATGCCTAAGTATAAGTCTCTAAAAATCATGGACATTTTAGTTCATTCAATACTTCCATTTCCACAACTAACAAAATGACTAATACTGTCTTGGTATCATCTAATGCCTAGACTGTCTTCAAATTTCCCTGATTATCTCCAAAGCCTACATTGGTCAAACGTACTAATTAAAATCTGAAGTCCACACATTGCTTTTGGCTGTTTTCTTTGATTAATGTGTACCCTTATTTCCAGGGTTGACAATCTACAAAAAATACTACTACCTAATACTATTTGGCCCAAAAACCCTTTTCTCATTCTATCAGTTATGCTGTGTGGGGAGGGAGAAGGGACAGAGCTGTCTTGTCATCCCAACTGTGGAGAAAGTGAAGGTTCCCATGGCCAGGATTCTCACCTGTCCGTGGCTGGCTAGCTTACTAAACATGTGCAGGCAATACGTTGTTATTGACTCTATAAAGAGCTCCACCCAGTGCTCTGGGTGACATGGTGGCAGGGCTGCAAGGCTGCAGAACAGAGCAGAGGCTGTATTGGTGGCAGTGACAAGGACAGAGGCCCAGGGGACGGCTGTGCGGGTGGAGAGACCCCGAGGCAGAGACTGGCTTGCTGCAATCAGACTGGCTCTGAGTGAATGGGGTTCTAGTGACTGACCTGCCACTGTGGGAATAACATTGGGTTGTAACCCTTTCACCCCAAGAACAATTCACTGTCATTTTTTTGGTCTCATTGAATCCATCGTGAACTTGTCCGGGGCTGAAACTCATTGGCAAGACACCAACAATAACTTCTGCATTTCTCCATGATCTACTTCTGGTATTTTCACTTCAATATCTGCCACTGTGGTGAACTTGACATACATGACATAAGTCATGAGATCCAGGAACTCTCACAGTTATTTAAAATATTCCTTAGGTCCTAAGGCTTGGGTAGGTCTGCCACAAACCCTGTTTGATGACTATGCCATTTGGTTTTGTTCATGTTTGTCACTTCACATTCATACATAAACTACTATTTTGACATGTATCAAGCAGGCATGCACATCTCTCACACCTGGTGTACAAATGAAGACACACAAATAGTGAAGCATAACACATTTTAATAAAGCCCAAAACGTTTACCTCTCTTAGGGTGAACAGTTAAAATATTTTAGTCATGACACCTTTGCATGAGGATGTCTAATTTTACAATAAAGAACTTAAGTCAGAAACAAAATATCTACTTCTTCCCATAATACAATATTGATCTCTTAAGATATCATGATACATTAGTGATCACAACATGTTACAATGATGTAGGGTTTTAATACCTTCACAGTGAAATCTTGGAGTGTTTATTAGCTTATTAACTATTATTAAGTACAATGGTTTCAAGCTTTGTAAATATCTACTTTGACTTACAGTATATAAACAACCCCATAGTTCCAGAAACAGTGAACATAGAGTCAATGGAAGGAATATTTGAGGGTTCAGCAGAGATGTCTTCTGACCTGTACTCACTTGCTTCAGTTATGTACAATAATCATCTACATAATAACTTTCCTGCATGGAGTGGAGCTGAAGACCAGCATTCAGCAGTTGGTAGGTACAATTTTAATGTTCTATGAAGTATATTTAAGCCACCAGTATTAGCTGGCACAGATATATGCCTTAGCTTAGAGTTCAACCAAATTATTAATGGTTCATATGGGCAGGAGTCAGATTTTTTTCTCCTCTGACTGTTCGGATAACTCATGCAGCAAATGGAAATGCCACACAGGCAGGAGCCAGCCCCTGCTAACCCATCTGACCTTCCTTCTAGAGAACGTAGCACCCTAGAGTCTGTGGGCCAAGCTGCATAGACAATCAGTTATTCCAGTTGCCAAAGCAGGTGTGATGGGAAGGGATTAACATATCTTCACATCATTTACAGGCCTCACACTCTCTGCAGCTTTTGACTAATAGGTTTTCAAATGTCACTAAAGGTAAATAGGTCAGAAAGTTACAACTCGAGTGATAAACAGGTGTAGATGACCCAAATGACATGATGTTATCAGTGTACACACTTGCTTTTCAGGGTCAGTGGATCTGATTGTTTCTATAAGGAGAATGCCATATATAGCAAATTAAAAATACTTGGTTAGATGACACAGATCGAAATTATCTCTCTGGTTTTTCTAAAATGCTAAGGGAGAAGAATACTTTTTTTTTCACTGCCTTTTCTCTGATTTGGTATTTGTCCCATTCTACATTGGGAGTGTTTTTTTTTATTAATAGTAAAATTAGTCAGAAACATCACATTACAATCAATATATGTTTATTTTACTTACTGTTTATTTTGTACAAAGAAGATTGGGGCTGACAGTAACAATAAAGAGGCCCACAATTTCTGGTATAGATATTTCCTTAAATGTTTTATGTTTGTCCTAATTGCCAATTAACATTGTCGGGAGCATGAACTAATAAATAAAAAATAAACTTTAAGGTAAAAATTAAAAAATCTAACAAATTAATGCATTTAAAAAATCTAACACTATTTGAAATCTCTGTTCAGATACATTTATGTGTCAGTTATCCAAGCATGTGTGCTTTAAAGCATTATTGGGTTTAATAAAGATATGGTGAATTCTGAGTCAAAATAAAGGTCTAATTTCAATAACTTTCCCGTTACAACCTCGAATTGATTTATAACAATTTGATTTGATGTTATTACCTACTCCGTCTTTTCAGAAAAATTCCTAGACAGTCCCTTTTAGAAAGTTACATTTTTTTCAAAACACGAAGCTCATGTTCCAGGATAGTATATAGTAAGTAGCAAAACTGTATTATGAGCACAAACATGTTTAGGGATACTGTTGGGGGGTATTCAGCATATTTATTATTAATTGGACATCTGCCTTTCATATAAAAGAGCACATGAAGAGATTAACACATAATGTGAAATCAAGTGTAAGATTTCACTGTGTGAGCAAAAATAATTTTAATTGTAAAGTCAAACACCTTTTTATAAACTGATTTCCTGTAGGAACTACAAGGAGTCAGCATATCACTGACCTCACTGCTGAACAGCTGTCTCACGTTATCAGGGGACTTGTACCTTTCACGGAGCACATGATTAGTGTGTCTGCTTTCACCATCATGGGGGAAGGACCACCAGCGGTTCTCAGTGTGAGGACACGTGAGCAAGGTAAGAATGTATTTCCTTTAAAACAATTACCTGATAATATTGCTCTTGCACATTGTAATATTTTTTCTTTACATTCATATTCATTGTTCATTCT